>CALYCZ020000149.1:0-10521 GCA_944470555.2 Heterobilharzia americana | reverse complement strand
ATTTTTCATCACACTTTCATTTGTTATTGGATAAAAGATCAGTATTTGTAAGAACAAGAATATAAAGTATCTGTGGCAGCTGACGAAATGTGTTGAATCTACATTTTCTGATTGTCACCACTCAATAGCGAGGAATATTTAGAGGGAATTCCTGTTATTTTAAGATATGGCAACCATATAACTCGTTACTGTTTTGCCATTTGGTTCGCCAGTATGTCTTCTGTCGAATTAGGCGTAGCACCAAGTATAGTGATCCAAATAGGCTTCTATATTATTCTGTCTGTCCTTGTGAATAATTATTCCTCAAGTAGTGTGTCATCAAAAACATGTGGATCACTATTTCAAATACGACAGCTGAAAATATTTTCAAAAGAAATGTAGGCAGTTAGTTAAATATTAGGATCAAAATAACCGTTTTTTTAAAAGGTATCTACATATTTGTATTCAGTATGTAAGTTTCCTAATTAATTTGGTTTACTTATGTTGAAAAGATTGAGTGAGTTGTAGCCAATTTCTGTTTGACTGGTGAGCATTTCGTTACAATGATAATTTTTACCAGTGACAATATCCAAGCATATTGCAGTACCTGTTCTTCCAATGTATTAATCTCAAGTAAAGTTTATTTCTGGTCATCCTATGGTTTTACAGATGTTACGTAAGTGACAAGGATAAATATATTTCTTCTGTATACTCTTCATAAACATTTCAAACTTTCAACCTATAAATCGTAAATGTGTGTTTTCTTCAGCTTTTGTAATTTTAAGCATATTTTCTATTGGTACCAGATGTCATTTACACACATTTATTCGATGAAAGTGAAATTGGGCAAATCATTTATTCATCTTCTACGCATTCCAAGTGAAATGTAAATTTTCTTAACAGTGGAGATGAATTCATTCATTGTCGGTTAAAAGTGCATCTCCAAGCCTTTGAGATTCAGCATTTGAAAATCAATGGAACCAGCTTCCATGAGACTGCATATCTGTCATGATAAAAAAAATCTGTGAACAGATATTACTTTTATATCTATTGTTTGCAGATAAATGAAATATGGTGATTCACAAATTCCAAGTCGATAGATGCCTAGAAAGTAGACAGAAAGACTAGAAGGAAATCACAACCTTCAAAATACAAACGCTTAAGCAATAGAACAAAACCAGAAGTAAAATATTGTCACCCATGAAACACAAGGTGTAGGGTTTTCACATTTCATAACATGCAGTCTCCTAATTACGCTTCTAACAGTACTAACAGAAAGGACTACCTTTGTAATTGGCGTTAAAATATTTTGTGATGCTGATCGCAGAAACGGTATTTCCAGATACAGGATATTTAAAAACATTATTTATATATATCCACTGGATATTAGCTGAAAGTTACTAAGATTAGGATAGAAATGTGAATGTGGATAATGTCTACAACACAGCTCGTATGGATTAAAAAATTAGTGCCAACTGATAAGAACTTAGGGTTACTGCATAAACTTTGCCTCGTAGGACATCTCGGAAAATCTTAGGAATGTTATTTGATAAAGAATATTATCCAGTAGTGAACTGAAAAACGGCCTAACTGTTCAGTCTTTTTGAACTTACTGAATAGCCTACCTCTACATAGCAGTTTATTTCAAGTTCACCTCACAATTTATTCTAGTGTATGTAGCTTCTAGCATATGCAAAGAATGCGAACCGATCAAGGTGATTTGTCGGTCAGTGATAGTGAAGACATGGGTTAATTATCTTGGAATGACCAAGACAAGGGCCCAATCCATACAGATTTTCTATCCAAAATGTAAAATGAACCACTCAAGGATGTCGTCAACAAGCTAAATATATATTACAGATAGGTTAATAACATTCCTTATCATTGATCGAAATATGGATAAAAACGAACTATTGAAGAAATTTAACAGTAAACACCCTTCACATGCAAAGAAAAACATTAAAAAAAATTATGCTTTCTGAATGTTTTATTGAATAGATAAGAAGATAGCTCACTTTACAAAAGAGTATTTAAAAGAAGCAGATCTAAATGTCAGTGTACATACTTCGTTATTCCTATACGCATGAAGTCCAAATGAAATTTAGTGAAATATTTGGCAACCAGAAGAATAAAACTATGCTCCCATCTGAAGTTACACAAAGAGTTAGAATGAATTTTGAACTCACTGGTTGAAATAGGTTGTCTTCAAGATTATATCAGCAAATAAAATTAAAGAGTCGGGGAAAAACTTTACGGCTGAAACTTTACAAGTAAACCTCTATCTATAAAGCTGAAATTTAATGGGATTATACAAAATGAGATCCCATTCCACAGATCATTGAAGACCATCAAGATAACCTTTTATGTAGCTAATGGCTAGCTATCATTTTCCAGTTGACCAATTGTTTCGAGTCAAATGAAGGACAAGTTACAGAGTTTCACTACTTTTATATACATTTACCAATTCAGTTGTTCCTGAGAAGACTGTTGTATCGAGCTTACAACAAAGCAACTTAACTAGGGTATTGAGAAATATCTACTTTCTTGGCTAGAAAAGCAAAAAGTCTTTAAGAAACTCTGTCTTGTTGCATCTGGCTAATGGTAGTCACTTTGTGAACACACGATAGCATTCTAAGTGTTTAACCATAGCCAACCCCGCCTTTCAGACTGGTTTCAAAACAACTTTTTACACATGGCTGGGGTTATAGGGTTTCAAACGAATAATTTGGATCTTTGTCTTCAAAAAATTGTGTGGCCTTTTCCTGGAGTTGCGCAGCGGAGATTTGATGAATGACATTACCTATATATATATATATATATATATATATATATATATATATATATATATATAATGCTGTTCATTCCGTCTTTGTTTTTTCACACCTTTCATACTTCTCCAGTATTCATTTTCAAACTTCACCTACTGAATTCGACATTTAGTGTTACTCAGCTTTATCATCCCTTACTAGGCTGTGACCTACTTGTCTATCTGAACACCTGTTTTCAGTTATTTGTGAATTGATGTTCTACTCTGTTGTTACATATAACTGCGGTAATTTTGACCAATAACACTATACATTAAAACCATGTCCGTCGCAGAAGAAGTGACTATCGTGACTCATTGGTCTAGTGGATAACGCTCTGGAGTTCGAAGCGATCGGTTCGGGGTCCGAGTCCTAATGGGAAGAACGACAACCACTGGGAGGCAGGTAAATCCAGCTAAAACGTACTGCTAGTCTCTATCCATCATTCCTATATATCATCATTTCCCCTGTTTGAAGTGCTTTCCTTATGCTGTCACCGACTGAAAGGAAGCCTCGAAATCAAATAGGCTTATTTACTTTATTCTGCAGGGCTTCATTTTGATGGAAATGAAAGAGAAAGAACATTGTATGAACTGATCCATGTCAGTTAAAGAGTGTCTGTCTTTTATAGAAACAGTTAACAACTTTGTAACTAGTTTGGTAATAAAACTTCTAAGTGTAAAACCAAGGCCTTTTTAGACACATAGTGTGGTTGTCATATATACAAATGAAATGAAGCGTAGGCGTTTAAAGCCTTTGGTTTAATCTTTCATATAATAAACGATCCTTGTTCATCAGTCAGATCGATTTGTCTTAGCCACCTTTTAAGGGCAAGACTGAGCAGTATTGTACAAGTGCTTCTACCGAATTTGCTTACAATACGGTATTTTCAAGTCACCTCGAGAATATAGAGCAGTAGATAGGCGCACAGATGGATCTAATCCGTAATTAGTATTGCAAAGAAAATTCAATCAGACAAGGGTTTAGATGTATTAAGGCTGAGTTAGTAGAATAGGAAGCATGTTTGCTGGATTTCAACAGGTAACTATTTACAAATTTACTTGATGTATTATGTCCAAGACACAAATTTAGCAATAAGGTTACTTAGAAATCAGTCGGTATCGGTTATTGACGTGTTTTTCTGAAAGTTAAAGGTTAATTGATGATTAAACTGTGGGGTGGTGTTTTAGAGCACTAGATTGAAGTATATACTGAAGTATAAATTCTACCATTAAGTCTCACAGATTGTTCGTTCGATGTAAGATTCGGTTAGACAGATATCTATAGTGAATAATAACCTTAACTGCCTGACGTCTATGGTCAATATAGACTTCGAGAACCTTTTTCAGATCATTTGTAGGGCGGAACTGTTGTAGTTAAATAAACTGTCAACATTTCTTAAACGGTACTAGTTTTTCTCAACATTTCAGATTTAATTGTTTTGTTGAAAACAAATACTTAGGTAAAGTCAGATCACTCAGTTAGGCTTCAGATTTCAAATTGTCGATCATATTTCATTTTATATCTTTAGTTTTAGGTGCTTTAATAAATAGTAAACTTGAGTGACCCATTTATAAGCAGTCATTATTACATGAAGTCAATCAAAGAGGAAGTGTTGTCCACAAGTCTCATTTTCTTCTTGAATATGTCACTTTGACTTATGTGCAGATATTGAGATTCTGAATAGTTTCAAGATTCCTAACTCATTCTAATGTCTATAAATACTTGGTATACAAATTCAAAGCGAGGTATCAAAATTGACAAGAACTTCGTATCGTTTTAGGTGTTAATTTGTGGCAACTCTTCTCAATTTTATTTGTCAGCGAGTTATTCTTGTATTTCTGTCATTCAAAACTGGTTGTCAAGTGAATTTTTCAGTAGCTATTCTGTTCACAAGACAAGTTAAAATAGACAGTCCGCTTGAATGAATGGGTTTATTTGGTGTCTTTTAGAAGTTATGATTATTAAGTTACAAACACTAAAGTTAGGTAAGAACAAAGAGCATGTACAACTATGTATTGGAATGTAAGCTTAAGCTTTTACGACCACTTTATTTAGCCGATTCACACCTCTAGGGAGTTTAATTAGGCTGAAAGTACAAGCCAATTTGTATGTAATAAAAATGTTACAACGAAGATTACACCACAACTAGTTGAATAGCCTAGAATCATTCGAAGGCATAAGTTTCAAATATACTTTTTATTGAGATCATCATTGAACAAGGATACAATTTCCTCTAGTAAATGAATCTCAAACAGTTAACAATATTTTCACAGTTGGTTACAAACAGACATGCGGAATCGTCTTCGAAGCAATCTATAACGAAAAACATAATATCTGTGCGTGATCTGATTAGAAGAAGGCATGGTTATAATGTTGACTGTTCCTCTGATTACTGCGCAATCGACATGAAAAGTGAAAAGCTGAGGAGTCCCATACTAGGACGAAACAGCTGTCCAGTGCTCCCAGGTTTCCTTTGTTCCTCCAACTGATGTCAGTCTTCGATGAATAACAACATGAAAACTGTTCACCATTTACTTCATTTCGGCTGGCTAACCTTTGTCACAGCGTAAAGGCAGTTCCGCTGTAAACTGTTATTATTTTCTGATTTTACTGTGAGATTATTATTTTGTCGTCCATCAGTTACTAATAAATATTTAAGACAGCTGGTAATAGTATTTAAAATTTTTAGATAATAAATATAAAACAATTATCTGAACCAACCAGTAGGAAATTAATGCAAAACAACATACAAGAACAAGGAATTTGAACAACGGTTTTTCACATTTCCTAATAATTAAGATAACAAGATGCAAAACATATGGAATTATTTACATAACTCAAGATGAAGCAAGGATAGATAAGCATTTCTAATGTTTATCGAAGAAAAAAGACTTGTTCTACGGTATTCTCATTTTGTATGTGTGTTGATGCGCGTGGTTCAGAATAAAAGCAAGAAAAACTTTGTATAAGAAGAAGAGGGGATAACTGGTAAGTAAATAAACCTTATCAGTTGATCACTCTTTTGTTTTTTTGGAAAAAGTTTTGCTGCACTTTAGTCTGGAGACAACAGATTGAGAAGGGAACTGTAATGTTTATGATAATTCTTGCAGTCATACTAACAACAGTAGAAAAAAGTCATTCATCCATCTGTTTCTGTTTATACTGTTTTGCTGAGTTTAAAGACTAACTGGAATATGAGATAATTTCAAGCGCATGTAAACACAAACAAACATTCTTAGAAAAAGGTTTCCGTTTTACGGCTAAGCAGTTTTCATGCTTCTTGATTTAGAGGGGAAGGCTTGAATTGTGACAGTCATCAAAGTTCCCTTCAGACAGAGGAATTTCATTGCTGAATTGGACGGCCTGATAATTCTTTTTGAATCTATAGGATTATAGTGGTTGTGGATTTTATTGAAATTCCTAATTTGAGCTCCGTTCAGCATAAAAACACTTACTTTATAATACTAAATTTCATTTATGTTTTGTAGTGTGGCCTTTCAAAAACCAATTAATTATATTGTTGCTTAAAAATGAGTTCATAAGTGATGAGTGTAAAATCTTTAAGAAGTGTGTTTCTCGTTTCTCATTCCACTTCCCAGTTATCTGGTAAAGAATCAACTGTACAGTGGAAGTGAATGTGAGATTAATGGCTTGATCATTGCGGAAACGGCCATTGCCTAACCGTTTTGGTAAAAGCTTTGTATCAAACTGATTACTGTGCATATTTTCTATCGAATGCAACACAGTAAAGAACTATACGGTGTACAAAAATGTTTTGAAAAAGCATATTACTAAGGGTCTAAAAGCGTGAAGTTTTATGTCATTTATCTTTGTTGTGAATAAATATCTTGAAGTCTGTAAATATTGTTGGTAATTTGCTTTCATAAATATAACCAGATATCTTACAGCACCGAAATTCCACTGAAAATACTGTGTGATATTCCATTATTCCGTTTGGTTAAGTATTTTCACACAATGTGCATTTTATTCGACAGTTTTTTTATGACTGGAAGTTGAACTGTCGATTAGGAGCATTTTATGGATAGTCATCGATACCTCAACACCAGGATTGATAATAATAAAAGCTCAATAACTGGGCATATGCATATAACTTCGTAAACTTATTGTTGAAAAATAAATGGAAGAAATATTAAGTTCATTTATTCTCAACAAAAAAAGTATCTTACTGAGAAAAGTTTCTCAGGTTATGGAAATAAATTGTTGGCAAATCAATTAAATAGTTAATATAATTTCTTTACATTGCAGTCCAACAAAATATGAAGGGTGGTAAGTGATATTTAAATAGTATCATCTCTAGCATGTTACAAAATCAGAGATATTCGCTTAAAACTGAAGGTGTAGAGTCCAATGTTCCCATGCTCACTTCTTACTCCATTAGTTTATTGTATGGGTCTTAGAATGAATACACTCAGCTTCTTAAATCACTTTTCTAATATCTGGGTGATGCGAAAGCACTTTTCGCATGTCACATATTCATAAATGTAACAGTCAGTTGGTTAGATGGTACACTGTTAAACCAAAGTTCGCATCAGCATGAAAGAGGATAAGGATAAAAGTAGTGATGGCAACTGACTAGTATGCTAGTGTGTGTTCACAATAAATATGAAAGCTTAGAGAACAAATAGCTGTTAGATTTTATAAAGGTAGAACACGTTTCGAAGATTAGTACAACGAAGGCCTATCTAAATGAATAAAACAAATCACCTATGTTGGCTTTCTATTTGTTACATGATATCGACAGGCTATGTTAAGAAGCAACTGGTACTCAGCGTGATGGTAGATGATGGTAGATTTGAAGTATTTTTTGAGCAAGTCATTGCTTGATAGCTTCATAAGGATGAAATTATTTCTAAGGAGGGTGGGTGTTATTTAGTTTATCTGGAGGAAAAAGTTAGTTTGATGTGGGTATTCAATTTCTGACAAGATGGTTTCTTTCTCGCACTAGGATTCTGTAGTGAAATAGGGAAAAATATTTACTATTTTTTGATTAAGGTAGCAAAATATTTTAAAACTGCTGTAAATCCAGAAAAATATAAAATATCCATCGTATTTCAGGAGCTTAAGTGATATATTATGTGATTACCAAGCTTTAAGGCTTTTTTTAAAAAACAAGCCCTCCAACGAAAGTCGAAGTCTTGGGCGCCATAAAGCTACTGAAATGCATGAAAACGGCAGGACCAGATAGAATTCCACCATAAGCACTGAGAGCAGACGCAGCGACAACAGAGGACATGCTCACATCACTATTGCAGAAGGTCCGGAAGAAAAGGAAGGTACCTGGCGATTGGAAGAAGGGTGACATAGTCGCTGCAACAAATGGTGTGGAATCACTCTCCTGTCCACCCACAGCAAGCAAAATATTAAGCCGCGTCATCCTGGAGAGACTAAAGGATGAACTGGACTCAAAACTACGCCCGGAACAGGCTGGATTCAGGAAGTGCAAATCATGTGCGGACCGAATTGCATTGCTTCGCATCATCACAGAGTAGAGTATAGGATGACAGTCAACACTCTACCTCAACTTCATCGACTTTGAGAAGGCCTTTAACAGTGTTGACCTAAAAGTAGTTTGGTAGGCAGTTGCTTAAACACCACGGAATACCACAAACCTTTATCAATCTCATTCAACAACTATATGAAGACGCCACATGCCAAGTAACTCACAATGGAAGCTCAGTGATGCCTTTGAAGTGAAGACAGGAGTAAACAAGGCTGTCTACCATCACCCATGATATTCCTGATTGTGGTCGACTGGATCATGCAACAAACAGTGGGGAGCTGTGAGAAGAGGGGATAAGCTGGACCGCAGAAAAGAACCCAGAAGATTTGGATTTCGCTGATGATGAGTTATGTCTAATGTCACACAAACTCGAAGATCTACAGACGAAAACTAACAAGTTGACAGAAGAGGCAGGGCAGCGAAGACGAGACTTCAAGTGAATGTAGAGAAGACAGAGGTGATGAAGATGCCCAACCAACAACAACAACAAACTCCGATCACCATCAACGGGAGAAACCTAAAGGAAGTAGCCTCTTTCACCTATCTAGGTAGCACTGTTTCAACCACAGGCGGCACAGGCACAGGCACAGATGAGGACGTCCAAGCCAGCTGGGATCGGAAAGACAGCAAGACGGGCGTTCACTAACCTGAAACCAGTGTGGAGATCTTCCGCACTCAACTCAGCATGTGGAACAAGATCCGGATTTTCAACACCAATTCAGTCAAGTCAGTGCTTCTGTATGGCTCAGAGACTTGGCGCGTTACGAAAGCGATTTCCAACAAACTACAGACATTCATCAACAACTGCCTACGCTGGCTCGTTACTGAAGATCAAATGGATGGCCAGAAAGAATCAGCAACAAGGAACTCTGGAAACGAACCAACCAAGAACCTTTGCTCAACAAATATGCATTGGAATGTAGTGGAGATGGATTAGGCATACACTGCGAAGGCCGACTGGGGACAACATGCGCCAGGCCAGTCACTCGAGTGGAACCCAGATGGGAAGTGACGATTTGGGCGTCCGAGGGTGACATGGAGATGGTGTGAGGAGGAAATGAGAGCTTGTGGGCTGTCGTGGAGCCAGGTTGAAAAGATTTCAGGAAGAGAGTGGAATGAGGACGTGCTACTGAAGCTCTATGTTCCATTAGGAACCCAAGGGACAAATAATAATAAAGCTTTTTTTAAGGATTTCATTGCTAGACTAGAAGACATATTCAGCATTTACTTTAGGAAGAAGAGGAGCATTTTCACTTTCCAGGAATGTTAATAAAGGTTATCTTTTGACCTTGAGCGTTTTTTGGCTTGTATATAAAGGTGAGATATATCAGAAGCTGACCAATATTGCTGTTTTTATCAGTTGCATCATCAAACTAATCAATGATAACATGTTCCTATTCATCGCCGACTGAAATCAGTCAGAGAACCATTGAAAAACTAGGTGGACTGTACAGCTGGTTTGTCATTTTATTGGACTTTAGCAGTGCCTACTCACCATTACACCAACAATCGAACCAAGAACCGTCATGTCTCATCATCAGCATGTTGCCACCGAAACACTGGGTCTAAATTCACTGGTGTACACATTCCTACTTCCATTGATTCGTGGTACAGCGCGACTTTCATCCAATGCAATCAATAGGTTTTTGTTTTCAATTCTAAATTGTTTCACCTCACAGATAATGCCCTTCCCTCGTAACTTGGGAAAATCTAATCAAGAAATCCCCACAAACCTACAGACGAAATCAATTAATGGTTATTAGGTAAGCATCATAGGGGAAATAATAGCAGTTACAGAGATCAACCTGTAGTTAAAATGAAAAGTCCACTCTTATCTACTGACCAGTAATGTTGAAGTTCGTCAATATCTTTTATGCAACTTGGAAATGTTTCACTTATTTATGAAGTAGATAACTGCTTAATAAGTCACCTAGTCTGGTGAGGAAACATCCAAGAGGAAACTCCAATGTTTATAGAACAAACAATTACACCCTCATTCTGAGCTAAAATAGTTTTCATTATCAAAACCAATTGAAATGATTATCCAAATGCCATTTACTACTTTATCAAGTTAAAACTAATATAATGATTAAGAATGGTTTGAGGTGTAAGGGCAGTGTCAGAACAACAATATTTTTGATTATAGAAATTTGCTTCTTTTTTAAACGTGACACAAAGTAACCATAATTCTTTTCACAATACTGCATAGTTTTC
>CALYCZ020000148.1:0-22141 GCA_944470555.2 Heterobilharzia americana | reverse complement strand
ATACTAGAAAAGTCATCTGAGACCCCCGCATCAATGCACACGGTAAGATCATCAACTGTTTGTCTGGTGTGTTTGAGTTTTGCTAATCAGTTCATAAGACAATGAAAACCAGCAGTCAGTAGCTTTACGTAAGATTTCCGAGCTGTGTATTTATCCACCGTTTAGCCTGTTTTAGTCTTGACTGTTTCCGTGCTCCGTTTCTTGTTGATCACAATATTTGCACTCAATGTGCTGACGTTATTGGGTTGTTTCTACTGCAAAAACTAAGGTGCTAAAAATAGATTCAAGTTTTAGTCAAGAATTCGTGATAATTTTCTATTGCTTAGTTGATCTTTTTATCGTGTATCTAAACTTTGTAATCTCGATCAATTTCAGTCTTTTAGTCGTCAGTTCAGTATAATGTGTGATCGTGAAAGCAAATTAAAAGCTATTGAGTCAGCTATTGGTTCTGTACCAGATTTCCCCATCAAAGGAATTGTATTCCGGTAATTACCTCCTCAGTAATTTTTGGTTTTGATTCTAAAGAGATTTTTTTTGGTGTTTTTTCGGGACCATGTTTTAACACAGTATCTTCTAGATGAGTTATATTATATAGCTACATCTAGGTGGAAAGTAAAACTAAGGTATGTCGTGCTTCATGTAGTTTTTAATGTCATTAGATAAATGTTGTTATAGGTCTTGAGTCACGTGGATTTCTTCTCGGTCCGGCTTTAGCTCTTCGCTTAAACTGTGCTTTTGTTCCTGCTCGGAAGAAGGGGAAACTTCCAGGCCCCTGTTACTCTCACAGTTATGAACTGGAATATGGAACTGTAAGTTGACTATAAATTCTCAGTACTCATTAATTTAACGAAGTTCTGGTTATTTTTACTGCCGTAAGCTTACTGATTGATACTCATCGATTACTTACCTGCTTCATTGTTGGTCTCTAGCTATGCCTTGTGTCCTAATCATCTACTGATGGTGTGGACACGTGAGACGTGTCGATATTGCCGGACTTGAAATCAAGTTAAAGTTACTGAGTGGTATCCTTAAGTCTCATGTTAACACCTCAAAGCCACTCCCTTTGATTCTATCATGCCATAAAATTTGGAAGTAAGGTAATTCAAATTCTCGAAGGCAGTTTAAAACCCCCTTCCATCAACCAGCCTTTCGATAATCAGTGGCTGTTAATATCCCTGACACAAGATGCGAACCACAACTTGTACACAAACCTGCATGGCTGACGCCTGTTTTGAGGTGCATGGCGTTTCTACTGTTCAATGCGAAATGAATCTTGAATATCTTACAGGGATATGCATCCTCCGTCGTACTGAATCGAAATCTACTCGGCAACCACATGCATGCTCTCCGTAGGCAATGAGCTACATCTGTTGTCAGGGATAGGGATACTACCTAGCTGCTCATACCTTAGTAAGTGGAGGGTGTTCAAACCTGTGATCCATCGGTTGAAAGTCAAGCAACTAAGCCAATGAGCCACAACTCCATCATACTGCAACAGACAGTATCGTGACTTACATTTAACTTGGCTACAGTTTCACTTATGCGCTATTGTCGCATAAGTGTAAACTTAACTTATCTAACGCAGCTTTGAAGCACATATCTCTATCTCTTCAAATTCATCTGGATTTATAGGATACCATAGAAATCCAGAGGGATGCTATCAAACCTGAGGATAATATACTTTTGTTCGATGGCGTCCTAGCAACTGAAGGAAACCTGTGTCAAATTAGTGGAAAAGTCTGGAGCAACGATCTTAGCCAGTTTGGTGTTGATGGAAGCTAAGTGTCTACCCGGACGTGAAAGGCTGCAGAAACTTGAAGTTTCTGTTCTTCAATTTTCCAAGCTTAAGAGGAATATATTTTCTAAATTAGATAGAAAGAGGACTTCTTTCATGACCGGTTTAATTTTGTTTTATTTCCTCTCTTGATGATCCTGGAACGTAGGAGTGTGTTTTGTTGAATAACAGCACATTGCTCGAAAACCGAACTGCACTCAGAGGCCTTGTGCACATTCGTGCAGTGAACAATGAGCCACGTCTATTGTATAGGACCTAATGATACTACCTGACTACCCAAGCTTCGGTAGGTGGAAAGGATCACATTACTAAAACTGCGCCTGGAAATACTTTAATCTATTTCAAGCTGTATCACCAATGTTTCCTATTATTTCCAGTACCTCAGCCACGTAGCTTCAAGCAACTGACGTGGCTGAAACCCGCAGTCAGAGACAGGTTACTACAATTTGACCTGCCCATTCATAACTACTGCCCAACGCAATCCTACTTTGGCTAAGATGATGGGTCACGTCAAGTAGTACCTCCTAACACCCACTCTCTGGGAGTTCGCTACGTCCTTCGTCGCCGTATCTACACCAGATTGGAGGTGGCCTCAGGCTTCTGCTGAACCCTTAGTGTTATTCTGCTCCGGTAATTCTCTAACCAGTTCCTCGCTAAAAGCATCCTTATGATTCTCATCGTCGAGCTGCGCTAGTGATGGTCTTGCTATTATGATTTCTTTTCGTCCACGCGCGAACACATGTGCTCGAATCAACGTGTAGTCGCTGTCCAAACACCGTTCACTGCGAAATGAATTTTGAATATCTTACTGGCATAAGCTTCCTCCATCGTACCAATTTACTGCAACGGAGCGATATTTGTTGTCTGTATTGGACCTGACAAGAGGTTTGAACAATAGTTTTTGTGGTGGTTTGCAATCACAGTCTAATTCAGCTTTATAGTTAACCTCTTCATGTGTTTTATTGTTTATCTGGATTGATAGGATACCATAGAAATTCAGAAGGATGCTGTCAAACCTGGGGATAATGTACTTCTGTTCGATGACGTCCTAGCAACTGGAGGAAGCCTAGAAGCTTGTGTCAAATTAGTGGAAAAGTCTGGAGCAACGATCTTAGCCAGTTTGTTGTTTATGGAACTAAAGGATTTGAATGGACGTGAAAGGTTGGAGAAGCTTGGAATACTGGTTCACTCAATTTTCCAAGCCTAATCAGTTGAGAAGACTTCTTTTTTGACCAGTGTTATTTTGCTTCGTTTTCTATCCCTTGATCGACCTAAAAGCTAACGATACTTTGTATTCTATTGAGTCTGAAGACTTTTTTACTACTCACTATTTTGATACATGTTTTTCCCAATGAATGTGAGATAAGGCAATCTTACTTCGTTTTCCACCCCGTGGAAAATATGAGTACTAAATTCGTAAATATCATTCTCCCAATGTTTGCATCTTTTCAAAACACTAAGCCTCAAAGTCGTTTGGACATTTATACATTACACTAGTATTCGAAATTATGTACCGTTGTATAATTAGTTAGCCAATTCTGAAATTATTTTTCACATGAGTTCGTCTTTTCTGAGCTTCTATTTACTCGCATCTAAATATTGGTGACAATTGACTGGTTTAATCCTCCCTCTTGAAGATCCCGTGTTTACGTACCGCTACTTAACAGTGCTTTCATAGACATTTTCTGTTAAAGTGCTTGGTCTTTTCGTGTGTGTATTTTTTAGTTGTGGTTCGCTGTCGACTGTGCGTGACTGTCATCCAGTATTGTAGGCTTTAATTCAATAAATTAGTTCTATTGTTGGTTAAGAACAAAGCATAATTGCAAGTGCATTCCACAGTGTAGGCTGTGTTTGTCAGAAGCATACTAATAATGATCTTTCAGAGATACAAAAAAATACTTTTCATTTTATTATCAGATATAGACAAGTATCACGACATTTTGCTATCTCGTTATGAAATAGGCCCAATATCAAAGTGAAATAGAACCCATTGAATCTCTACTGTGCTCACGAATTTCATATAATTTTTGAGAATGAATAAATCAGGTCATTAGAAGACTGTAGTCACATCTTACAACCATACGTTGCTTGGTAGCATGATTTCAGTCGATTGAAGCGTTTTGTTGAGTCTGTTGAAGTGGATTATAGTCTCACTTTCATTTCCAGGTATAACTAAAAGACACTGGGTTGAAAATTCACACCTCGGTTGAAGTGCGTGAACTCAAAACAGATGACATCTCGGCACTCGGAACCAGAACCTAGGACAGACTGCGTTCATTGTGAGACGACTGGAGAGATGAAATATGTACAGTAGGATATGTTGTGAATGAATGTTGAGAGGAATACTCTCGTATTAGGTTTAGAGATATCTAGTTTCTTGTATCGTTTCGAAATGTTGAATGGTCTGTTTTCATTTTCGCCGATTCTGATGGAATTATTTTTGAGTGTCTGTGAATTTTGGGTGCTGCCACTCAGGTTTTCCGAGTGTTTTTTTCCACCTTGTCAGTTTGGTCCTAGTAATCATTTGGCCCGTGGTTTAAAGATGTTCGACAAATAGTGTATACTCTTCTCTGTGATATTCCGTTTCGACGTTGCACAAATCCCTGTGTTCTCTGTTTCTGAGAAAAGCACTGCTTGTGTTTTCTCAGTTCAGTGGTTAGGTGAGTGTTGAAGGGGAATTGTAAATGCTTTGGATATCATATATCGTTATTTCACGGCTCGTACTTATAGGCTGTTTTGTTATTGATATACAGTATTATATAGGGAAGGCACCAGTGTTCATAGTATACAGGTTTGTCGTTGAGAATAATATGTGGCAGCGATTTGTTCCACTACCGGATGATGTGTTGAATTAGATATTAAGGTTGATGAGTTGCGAAACAAAGGAATGAGAATACACTCATTAGCCTCCTAATTCGGATAATTCGACTATTCATCTTCTATACGTATTATCTGGAATACACTTGCTTGGTCTTTGATGAAACAGTGATAATCATCGGAAGTTCTCGTATCGCAACATATGCCAGTTAGTTGGTTGAAGTAGAGTTTCAGTTGGCTGATTCATAATGACCTAGTTAAATCTGGTTCCCATTATCATCTATCTAACTTTTATGAGGGTCGTGATTCTGATATGAAATGTAGGCTGTGTGGATAGAGTGAGTTATTTTAAATTACTCCTAGATGTGTAAATCAGACGGTGTGGGGTCCAGTCGACAAAAGTGACGTGTTGTGCTCTGCTTGACTGTTCGGATTGAGGACAAATCAGTTCGAGGCTTCTTAATTTACAGACTGGTGCCTGGGATTCGACCGACAGACAAGCCACCTTTTGGATACGAGTTCCATTTGACTACGATTACCAACCTTTTTTTGAAGTGGCAATATAATGGATTGCAAACGAGATTACTGATTTCGTGACAAATCCTCTATCAAGCAGCCAAGAATCGCACAACTTCACGACATTACTCACTGCGTAAATTTCCTTCCAGCTTAACATTAACTGTTCGGTTGAGCTGGTCTACCATTCGTCGTACCGAATTTCATCATTACGATGTCAACCATTGGAAATTGACACAGAAACGTCAGACTGTGCATTGGTTAGTAGTTCTATCTCCATTGCTTATAAGACTGGCGAGAAGTCATTAACATAGGACAACGCATTACTGGATAGCGATTTAATTTTCCACACGTCAAATCAGCACATCGTGAGAAAATACTAAAAGGAGATATGAAGAAGAATTGGTCAAGGACGGAGGAATGTAGTAAAAGACAGGAAGGAAGAATAAGAAAATACTGAATTCATTGTGACTATTAAGATGCGGCTAATGTGTGTATGTTTCTGCGCCTTGTCACCTACCTTTTACTACCACTGGTTTCTCTTGTCATGAGGACTCCAACCAGGAAGCCTACAAGGCCCAGATAAAAGTTCGTAGACTTCATACACTGGTGCCATGTCTTAGTCTGGCCATCTTGAGTCTTTTTCTAGCCCAAACCTCCTTCAGGTAACTTTGTGCAATGAGGTGAACGGTGACTGCGCATGTGTGACACGTATCTCAGCCACTTGAGTTGATGAAGGTTCACAACCTCATCGACTGACTTTCCGTAAAACTCTACGCCCGATTTCTACGTTACTGACGTGGCACCACCACAAAACATGGCCGAAACTGAGAAGACAACGGTGAACGAACACCAGAAGCTTTCTCTACCTTTAATACTCATGTTTCACAGCCACACAGTAGAACTGAGAGAACTGCAACACAGTGCACTCAACCCTCACCTTAATAAGTAGTCAGATATCTCGGCTGTACCATAGATGGTGTAAGTTGGCGAAGGTCAACCGAGTCCTTTGTATACGTGGAGAGATTTAGTCGACCGCCGGCCTACTAGGGATGATCCGACTTTTCAGGTAAGTGAAGTTGTCAACACGACCAGCCAGTTCACTCCCTATTGTCCAGAGCACGACTGAAGACCAGTCCTGGAGCAACAATTTCCATTTGGGTGATGAGAAACGCATCCCACACATTCTCCATAAGACTTCGTATCTTGTCAGCGTCTTCACCTAAAAGGACTATGCCATCTAAGTATTCTAAATCTACTACGGATTCCCCTGTGATAAAAACTAATCACTGTAACGTCAGACGACGACAGTGAGGCCTCCATAAGTACGTCTATGATAAAGTAGGATAGGAATGGAGAGAGAGGATATATTTGAAGGAGAACAACCGACGTACACAATCCAGGATAGGCCCTAACACGTCCAGGGGTTTCAAGTACAGAGCCTTCAACAGTGATGTAATCACTCGGCACTCCTTTAAGTGAGAGACAACGCCATACAACCTCTTGGTCGACGGAGTCGAATGCCGCCTTCAGGTAGAGTGATACAACCAGTGTCGGTGTGTCTTTTCTATAACCTGGTGGATTGTGAATACTTGGTCAATACACCCACGGTCAGATCTGAGGCCTGCTTGGCTTCCTCAGATTTGCTGTTCCTGAGTTCCACTCAGATGTATTATGATAATCGAACCTAGAATTCTAGACATTCTGTTCATCAGATTGACTCCCCTGTGGTTATCACAACAGGACATCTCTCGTTTCTCGCAGATTGAGACAAAATCAGAATAAAACCAGTAAGAGAATTTCATTACCTACTGCACTCAACTTGACCAATTATTCTCTACCAGCGTTCCTAAATACCTGGTAGTAGTCCGTTTGACTCTGCTGCTCTCCCTATTTTCAGGTTATCTACAGCCTTCTCGACTGCCAACCCCTGTAAGTGTCAAGGGTCCTACCTGGATGTTCTATTCATGATCGGACTGGATAATGAGCAACGGAATAGTAGCTGAAGGCCAGTAGAAGTGTTCCGCCCACCTCTCCAGTCGTTTCGCCGGCGAGTAGACCACAGACCCATCCTTCTCCGCTATACTTTCACTAACCACTGACTTTTTCACCCCAGCTTTCCCAATAAGTCTAGATAACTGTCTACTGTTACCTATCACCACTGCCTTTCCCATCCCTTCAGCCTCATCTGACCACCACTGTTCGCAGTCATTGTATAAACATTTGCCAGTCTGCACCTGAGATGCTTCCGATCCTCATTGTGCTGGAAGCAAGCAGGAATACGTTCGCGTACATCTGTTAATTCAGAAGAAGTTTCTGAGATCACCTGTCCTTTATTAACAGCTCTCTGAAAGTTGGCTACGGTCTTCATCGCTGTATTTACAGCAGATTGGTGAAAGCCCCAGGCTTCTGCTGGACGTGCAGTCTTGTTCTGCTCCAATAACACTCTAACCAGTTCCTCGCCGAAAGGATCCTAAGAATTCTCATTGTCGAGCTACGCTCGCAATGATCTTGCTGCTATGGTTGTTCTACGTCAACACAGAAGACTTTCAAATGTACATCTAAATTATAACCGAGAGAAAGCATTACACATCTACAAGGGTAATATAACAGTATTCCTATCCACATTCATTCACAACATATCCTACTGTACATATTTCATCTCTCCAGTCGTCTCACAATGAACGCAGTCTGTCCTAGGTTCTGGTTCCGAGTGCCGAGATGTCATCTGTTTTGAGTTCACGCACTTCAACCGAGGTGTGAATTTTCAACCCAGTGTCTTTTAGTTATACCTGGAAATGAAAGTGAGACTATAATCCACTTCAACAGACTCAACAAAACGCTTCAATCGACTGAAATCATGCTACCAAGCAACGTATGGTTGTAAGATGTGACTACAGTCTTCTAATGACCTGATTTATTCATTCTCAAAAATTATATGAAATTCGTGAGCACAGTAGAGATTCAATGGGTTCTATTTCACTTTGATATTGGGCCTATTTCATAACGAGATAGCAAAATGTCGTGATACTTGTCTATATCTGATAATAAAATGAAAAGTATTTTTTTGTATCTCTGAAAGATCATTATTAGTATGCTTCTGACAAACACAGCCTACACTGTGGAATGCACTTGCAATTATGCTTTGTTCTTAACCAACAATAGAACTAATTTATTGAATTAAAGCCTACAATACTGGATGATAGTCACGCACACTAGTGAGTATACGCAACTGTCATAGATAGACAAACGCAGCGAAGTTTGTTAACATTAAATCACCTTTTCACCATGGCATATAGCGGTGCCAAATCAACTTGTGTATTAGATTATGTTAAAGTTCATTTTGGAACAGGCTAGCTTCAGCAAAAACAAATCATATGCGGATCAAATTGCAATGCTACGGATCGTCATAGAACAGATCATACAATGGTAGTCAACTCTTTACCTCAACTTCATCGACTCTGAAATGACCTTCGATAGCGTCGACCTAGAAATAATTTGGCAGCTGCCTCAACACTACAGTTTTAGTGTCACAAACCTTTATCAACCTCATTCAACAGACAGATGATGAAAATGATGCTACATGTCAAGTGGTTCACAATGGAAAGCTCAGTGATGCTTTCGAAGTGAAGGCAGGAGAAAGACAAGGTTGCCTACTATCACCGATATCCTTTCTGATTGTGGTCGACTAGACTGGACTGGATCATGTAAGAAACTGTGAGGAGTGAGAAGAGGGGCATTTGCTGGCTGGATCGGTGAAAAGACCCTAGAAGATTTGGATTTCGCCGATGATGATTTATGTCTAATGTCTTGTCGCATAAACTCGAAGGTCTACAGGCGAAACCAGCAAGTTGGCAGAAGAAGCAGGGCAGTGAAGACGGGACTTACTTCAGGTGAACGTAGAGAAGACAGAGGTGATGAAGATACCCAGCCAACAACAACAAGCACCAATCACCATCAACGGAAGAAATCCAAATGAAGTTATCTCTTTCACCTACCTACCTAGGCAGCACCATCTTCTCAACTACGGGCGGCGGTACGGATGAGGATGTCAAAGCCAGGATCTGAAAGACAGGCCTTCATTAGTCTGAAGTCAGTGTGAAGATCTATTGCACTGCACTCTACAAATTGCTTAGCCTCATCCAGCTCAGAAAATCAGACATATATAGCTGAATTATTATTCGACCTATCATGCATTAGTTGTCACGACGTCCGCTTTTATATTTATCATTGGCAATTAGATTCTTAACATTCATTTCAAAGTGATGCAGTAAGGAAAGGAACATTTTTTCAATTATCACAGATGCACTTTGTTGAAGAGAATAAGAGTAGAT
This sequence comes from Heterobilharzia americana, assembly GCA_944470555.2. NCBI lineage: Eukaryota > Metazoa > Platyhelminthes > Trematoda > Strigeidida > Schistosomatidae > Heterobilharzia > Heterobilharzia americana. The sequence continues at coordinate 12,679 of CALYCZ020000148.1, read as the reverse complement.
CATCAAGAGGTCCTGTTCCACCTAATCTTTGGGCTTCCTGTATGCCCTGATAAATTATGTCAGCAAACATAACGGCTACACTAGCAACAAATGGAATAACCAATCAGGTTTCCATACTTCGACCATGAAGGTAGTATTTTCCTACACAACATAACTTTAACTGGTTGCATCAGCAGGTTTTATTGTAGACTTTAAAGTCACTCAGTTTTTTGCTGACTAAGTAACTATTGAAAATGAGCATCAAGATAACTGGTTTGTATTAGTGTGACCAGCTTCTGTAGAGTAATAAATAAATATACTGAGGAATACACTCTAACTCAAATCTTTCTGCAGTATTTAGTACACGAGATTTTAAACACTGTACTATAGAGTGGCAAGTCACAAGATACCAAAGACACAAAATCCAATTCACTCGTTTTGTTAATTGTCAGTGACAATTCGACATAGAGAAACAGCATCAGTTAAATATATGCGATATGTTAATCGTTTTCTTCAGTCAGACTTATGAAGCAAGCGTAAAAATCATGACGTTATCACTATGCATTCATGAAAAGGCTTTCCTCCATCATATCTCAGTAAACGATTCCAAGGTTAGTTTTCGTTAACCAAGCGGTTTTTTCGTTCAGGATTTCAAAAACTAACACTGAGTTATTCTTTAGAAAGTTCAAGTGGAATAGTTAACATGTTCCTACGAAAGACATGTGATTACATAAGTGACAAGGAAAGAAGCTAACACTCGGAGCACTACTGTTGTCACAAATTTAGATAAAAAAGGGACTTTAGATGAATTATGTCTCTAGGGCGTCAATATATCAATTAAAAGTCTGACAATAAAGGCCACACTAGCAACAACTACAATAATCAAATAGACTTCCCTAATCCATGAAAACATAAAGTTCCAGCCGAAATGCAGAAACATAATTAGATAACTCGATCGTAGACAGCGTGACAAAAAAGTCGTTAATTCAAAAAAGTCACCGGCAATAAGAATAAACTGCACATCCAGAAAGTAAGAAACCTCGGCGATCAAACCTAGAACAAAGGGGAGGCAGCATTCATTAGCGATGAAGTATGGAAAATCAGAGATAGTCTACGCACCGAAGAGAGTAAGCAGTTGGTGCAGGTGTGGCACATCAAGTATGACCAGAATGATGTACAGCATACACACACTGCAAAGTGATAAAGATCATTCAAGACAGATATATTAAATGAATAATCATGGTAGACAAATGAACTTTATTTTTCTAATTTTATTTATCCCTTGAGTTCCTAGTGAAACAGAGGGATTCAGTAGCACGTCACCATTTCTCTCTGCTCTCTGCAGTCCTTTGAACCTGGCTCCACGACTTCCCACAAGCTTTCATTTCTTCTTCACATCATCTCCTTCATGTCACCCTCAGCTGGGACACCCAACTCGTCACTTCCCATTTGGGTTCCACTCGACGGTCTGGCCTGACCTGATCTGACCTGGCACGTGATGTCCCTAAACGGTCTTCTCAGTGCATGTTCAATCTAACCCACCTCCACTTCCTTCTACTGCATATTTTTATTGAGCGGTGGGTCCTTGTTTGGCTTGTTGCCAGCCGGAGTGAGTTCCTTGTTGCTTATTCTTGCTATTCTGGCCATCTGATTATCTTCAGTGTCAGTATCGAGTGAGTGTGGGCGGCAACCTCTGATGTGTGCAGTTTGTTGGAAATGCTTTTCGTGACACGCCAAGTCTCTCAACCACCACACAGAAGCACTGATCTGACTGAATTAGTGTTGAAAATCCGGATGTCGTTCACACTTTATGCAGAGTGCAGTGCAATAGATCTTCACACTGACTTCAGACTAATGAAGGCCTGTCTTTCAGATCCTGGCTTTGACATCCTCATCCGTACCGCCGCCCGTAGTTGAGAAGATGGTGCTGCCTAGGTAGGTAGGTGAAAGAGATAACTTCATTTGGATTTCTTCCGTTGATGGTGATTGGTGCTTGTTGTTGTTGGCTGGGTATCTTCATCACCTCTGTCTTCTCTACGTTCACCTGAAGTAAGTCCCGTCTTCACTGCCCTGCTTCTTCTGCCAACTTGCTGGTTTCGCCTGTAGACCTTCGAGTTTATGCGACAAGACATTAGACATAAATCATCATCGGCGAAATCCAAATCTTCTAGGGTCTTTTCACCGATCCAGCCAGCAAATGCCCCTCTTCTCACTCCTCACAGTTTCTTACATGATCCAGTCCAGTCTAGTCGACCACAATCAGAAAGGATATCGGTGATAGTAGGCAACCTTGTCTTTCTCCTGCCTTCACTTCGAAAGCATCACTGAGCTTTCCATTGTGAACCACTTGACATGTAGCATCATTTTCATCATCTGTCTGTTGAATGAGGTTGATAAAGGTTTGTGACACTAAAACTGTAGTGTTGAGGCAGCTGCCAAATTATTTCTAGGTCGACGCTATCGAAGGTCATTTCAGAGTCGATGAAGTTGAGGTAAAGAGTTGACTACCATTGTATGATCTGTTCTATGACGATCCGTAGCATTGCAATTTGATCCGCATATGATTTGTTTTTGCTGAAGCTAGCCTGTTCCAAAATGAACTTTAACATAATCTAATACACAAGTTGATTTGGCACCGCTATATGCCATGGTGAAAAGGTGATTTAATGTTAACAAACTTCGCTGCGTTTGTCTATCTATGACAGTTGCGTATACTCACTAGTGTGCGTGACTATCATCCAGTATTGTAGGCTTTAATTCAATAAATTAGTTCTATTGTTGGTTAAGAACAAAGCATAATTGCAAGTGCATTCCACAGTGTAGGCTGTGTTTGTCAGAAGCATACTAATAATGATCTTTCAGAGATACAAAAAAATACTTTTCATTTTATTATCAGATATAGACAAGTATCACGACATTTTGCTATCTCGTTATGAAATAGGCCCAATATCAAAGTGAAATAGAACCCATTGAATCTCTACTGTGCTCACGAATTTCATATAATTTTTGAGAATGAATAAATCAGGTCATTAGAAGACTGTAGTCACATCTTACAACCATACGTTGCTTGGTAGCATGATTTCAGTCGATTGAAGCGTTTTGTTGAGTCTGTTGAAGTGGATTATAGTCTCACTTTCATTTCCAGGTATAACTAAAAGACACTGGGTTGAAAATTCACACCTCGGTTGAAGTGCGTGAACTCAAAACAGATGACATCTCGGCACTCGGAACCAGAACCTAGGACAGACTGCGTTCATTGTGAGACGACTGGAGAGATGAAATATGTACAGTAGGATATGTTGTGAATGAATGTTGAGAGGAATACTCTCGTATTAGGTTTAGAGATATCTAGTTTCTTGTATCGTTTCGAAATGTTGAATGGTCTGTTTTCATTTTCGCCGATTCTGATGGAATTATTTTTGAGTGTCTGTGAATTTTGGGTGCTGCCACTCAGGTTTTCCGAGTGTTTTTTTCCACCTTGTCAGTTTGGTCCTAGTAATCATTTGGCCCGTGGTTTAAAGATGTTCGACAAATAGTGTATACTCTTCTCTGTGATATTCCGTTTCGACGTTGCACAAATCCCTGTGTTCTCTGTTTCTGAGAAAAGCACTGCTTGTGTTTTCTCAGTTCAGTGGTTAGGTGAGTGTTGAAGGGGAATTGTAAATGCTTTGGATATCATATATCGTTATTTCACGGCTCGTACTTATAGGCTGTTTTGTTATTGATATACAGTATTATATAGGGAAGGCACCAGTGTTCATAGTATACAGGTTTGTCGTTGAGAATAATATGTGGCAGCGATTTGTTCCACTACCGGATGATGTGTTGAATTAGATATTAAGGTTGATGAGTTGCGAAACAAAGGAATGAGAATACACTCATTAGCCTCCTAATTCGGATAATTCGACTATTCATCTTCTATACGTATTATCTGGAATACACTTGCTTGGTCTTTGATGAAACAGTGATAATCATCGGAAGTTCTCGTATCGCAACATATGCCAGTTAGTTGGTTGAAGTAGAGTTTCAGTTGGCTGATTCATAATGACCTAGTTAAATCTGGTTCCCATTATCATCTATCTAACTTTTATGAGGGTCGTGATTCTGATATGAAATGTAGGCTGTGTGGATAGAGTGAGTTATTTTAAATTACTCCTAGATGTGTAAATCAGACGGTGTGGGGTCCAGTCGACAAAAGTGACGTGTTGTGCTCTGCTTGACTGTTCGGATTGAGGACAAATCAGTTCGAGGCTTCTTAATTTACAGACTGGTGCCTGGGATTCGACCGACAGACAAGCCACCTTTTGGATACGAGTTCCATTTGACTACGATTACCAACCTTTTTTTGAAGTGGCAATATAATGGATTGCAAACGAGATTACTGATTTCGTGACAAATCCTCTATCAAGCAGCCAAGAATCGCACAACTTCACGACATTACTCACTGCGTAAATTTCCTTCCAGCTTAACATTAACTGTTCGGTTGAGCTGGTCTACCATTCGTCGTACCGAATTTCATCATTACGATGTCAACCATTGGAAATTGACACAGAAACGTCAGACTGTGCATTGGTTAGTAGTTCTATCTCCATTGCTTATAAGACTGGCGAGAAGTCATTAACATAGGACAACGCATTACTGGATAGCGATTTAATTTTCCACACGTCAAATCAGCACATCGTGAGAAAATACTAAAAGGAGATATGAAGAAGAATTGGTCAAGGACGGAGGAATGTAGTAAAAGACAGGAAGGAAGAATAAGAAAATACTGAATTCATTGTGACTATTAAGATGCGGCTAATGTGTGTATGTTTCTGCGCCTTGTCACCTACCTTTTACTACCACTGGTTTCTCTTGTCATGAGGACTCCAACCAGGAAGCCTACAAGGCCCAGATAAAAGTTCGTAGACTTCATACACTGGTGCCATGTCTTAGTCTGGCCATCTTGAGTCTTTTTCTAGCCCAAACCTCCTTCAGGTAACTTTGTGCAATGAGGTGAACGGTGACTGCGCATGTGTGACACGTATCTCAGCCACTTGAGTTGATGAAGGTTCACAACCTCATCGACTGACTTTCCGTAAAACTCTACGCCCGATTTCTACGTTACTGACGTGGCACCACCACAAAACATGGCCGAAACTGAGAAGACAACGGTGAACGAACACCAGAAGCTTTCTCTACCTTTAATACTCATGTTTCACAGCCACACAGTAGAACTGAGAGAACTGCAACATAGTGCACTCAACCCTCACCTTAATAAGTAGTCAGATATCTCGGCTGTACCATAGATGGTGTAAGTTGGCGAAGGTCAACCGAGTCCTTTGTATACGTGGAGAGATTTAGTCGACCGCCGGCCTACTAGGGATGATCCGACTTTTCAGGTAAGTGAAGTTGTCAACACGACCAGCCAGTTCACTCCCTATTGTCCAGAGCACGACTGAAGACCAGTCCTGGAGCAACAATTTCCATTTGGGTGATGAGAAACGCATCCCACACATTCTCCATAAGACTTCGTATCTTGTCAGCGTCTTCACCTAAAAGGACTATGCCATCTAAGTATTCTAAATCTACTACGGATTCCCCTGTGATAAAAACTAATCACTGTAACGTCAGACGACGACAGTGAGGCCTCCATAAGTACGTCTATGATAAAGTAGGATAGGAATGGAGAGAGAGGATATATTTGAAGGAGAACAACCGACGTACACAATCCAGGATAGGCCCTAACACGTCCAGGGGTTTCAAGTACAGAGCCTTCAACAGTGATGTAATCACTCGGCACTCCTTTAAGTGAGAGACAACGCCATACAACCTCTTGGTCGACGGAGTCGAATGCCGCCTTCAGGTAGAGTGATACAACCAGTGTCGGTGTGTCTTTTCTATAACCTGGTGGATTGTGAATACTTGGTCAATACACCCACGGTCAGATCTGAGGCCTGCTTGGCTTCCTCAGATTTGCTGTTCCTGAGTTCCACTCAGATGTATTATGATAATCGAACCTAGAATTCTAGACATTCTGTTCATCAGATTGACTCCCCTGTGGTTATCACAACAGGACATCTCTCGTTTCTCGCAGATTGAGACAAAATCAGAATAAAACCAGTAAGAGAATTTCATTACCTACTGCACTCAACTTGACCAATTATTCTCTACCAGCGTTCCTAAATACCTGGTAGTAGTCCGTTTGACTCTGCTGCTCTCCCTATTTTCAGGTTATCTACAGCCTTCTCGACTGCCAACCCCTGTAAGTGTCAAGGGTCCTACCTGGATGTTCTATTCATGATCGGACTGGATAATGAGCAACGGAATAGTAGCTGAAGGCCAGTAGAAGTGTTCCGCCCACCTCTCCAGTCGTTTCGCCGGCGAGTAGACCACAGACCCATCCTTCTCCGCTATACTTTCACTAACCACTGACTTTTTCACCCCAGCTTTCCCAATAAGTCTAGATAACTGTCTACTGTTACCTATCACCACTGCCTTTCCCATCCCTTCAGCCTCATCTGACCACCACTGTTCGCAGTCATTGTATAAACATTTGCCAGTCTGCACCTGAGATGCTTCCGATCCTCATTGTGCTGGAAGCAAGCAGGAATACGTTCGCGTACATCTGTTAATTCAGAAGAAGTTTCTGAGATCACCTGTCCTTTATTAACAGCTCTCTGAAAGTTGGCTACGGTCTTCATCGCTGTATTTACAGCAGATTGGTGAAAGCCCCAGGCTTCTGCTGGACGTGCAGTCTTGTTCTGCTCCAATAACACTCTAACCAGTTCCTCGCCGAAAGGATCCTAAGAATTCTCATTGTCGAGCTACGCTCGCAATGATCTTGCTGCTATGGTTGTTCTACGTCAACACAGAAGACTTTCAAATGTACATCTAAATTATAACCGAGAGAAAGCATTACACATCTACAAGGGTAATATAACAGTATTCCTATCCACATTCATTCACAACATATCCTACTGTACATATTTCATCTCTCCAGTCGTCTCACAATGAACGCAGTCTGTCCTAGGTTCTGGTTCCGAGTGCCGAGATGTCATCTGTTTTGAGTTCACGCACTTCAACCGAGGTGTGAATTTTCAACCCAGTGTCTTTTAGTTATACCTGGAAATGAAAGTGAGACTATAATCCACTTCAACAGACTCAACAAAACGCTTCAATCGACTGAAATCATGCTACCAAGCAACGTATGGTTGTAAGATGTGACTACAGTCTTCTAATGACCTGATTTATTCATTCTCAAAAATTATATGAAATTCGTGAGCACAGTAGAGATTCAATGGGTTCTATTTCACTTTGATATTGGGCCTATTTCATAACGAGATAGCAAAATGTCGTGATACTTGTCTATATCTGATAATAAAATGAAAAGTATTTTTTTGTATCTCTGAAAGATCATTATTAGTATGCTTCTGACAAACACAGCCTACACTGTGGAATGCACTTGCAATTATGCTTTGTTCTTAACCAACAATAGAACTAATTTATTGAATTAAAGCCTACAATACTGGATGATAGTCACGCACACTAGTGAGTATACGCAACTGTCATAGATAGACAAACGCAGCGAAGTTTGTTAACATTAAATCACCTTTTCACCATGGCATATAGCGGTGCCAAATCAACTTGTGTATTAGATTATGTTAAAGTTCATTTTGGAACAGGCTAGCTTCAGCAAAAACAAATCATATGCGGATCAAATTGCAATGCTACGGATCGTCATAGAACAGATCATACAATGGTAGTCAACTCTTTACCTCAACTTCATCGACTCTGAAATGACCTTCGATAGCGTCGACCTAGAAATAATTTGGCAGCTGCCTCAACACTACAGTTTTAGTGTCACAAACCTTTATCAACCTCATTCAACAGACAGATGATGAAAATGATGCTACATGTCAAGTGGTTCACAATGGAAAGCTCAGTGATGCTTTCGAAGTGAAGGCAGGAGAAAGACAAGGTTGCCTACTATCACCGATATCCTTTCTGATTGTGGTCGACTAGACTGGACTGGATCATGTAAGAAACTGTGAGGAGTGAGAAGAGGGGCATTTGCTGGCTGGATCGGTGAAAAGACCCTAGAAGATTTGGATTTCGCCGATGATGATTTATGTCTAATGTCTTGTCGCATAAACTCGAAGGTCTACAGGCGAAACCAGCAAGTTGGCAGAAGAAGCAGGGCAGTGAAGACGGGACTTACTTCAGGTGAACGTAGAGAAGACAGAGGTGATGAAGATACCCAGCCAACAACAACAAGCACCAATCACCATCAACGGAAGAAATCCAAATGAAGTTATCTCTTTCACCTACCTACCTAGGCAGCACCATCTTCTCAACTACGGGCGGCGGTACGGATGAGGATGTCAAAGCCAGGATCTGAAAGACAGGCCTTCATTAGTCTGAAGTCAGTGTGAAGATCTATTGCACTGCACTCTGCATAAAGTGTGAACGACATCCGGATTTTCAACACTAATTCAGTCAGATCAGTGCTTCTGTGTGGTGGTTGAGAGACTTGGCGTGTCACGAAAAGCATTTCCAACAAACTGCACACATCAGAGGTTGCCGCCCACACTCACTCGATACTGACACTGAAGATAATCAGATGGCCAGAATAGCAAGAATAAGCAACAAGGAACTCACTCCGGCTGGCAACAAGCCAAACAAGGACCCACCGCTCAATAAAAATATGCAGTAGAAGGAAGTGGAGGTGGGTTAGATTGAACATGCACTGAGAAGACCGTTTAGGGACATCACGTGCCAGGTCAGATCAGGTCAGGCCAGACCGTCGAGTGGAACCCAAATGGGAAGTGACGAGTTGGGTGTCCCAGCTGAGGGTGACATGAAGGAGATGATGTGAAGAAGAAATGAAAGCTTGTGGGAAGTCGTGGAGCCAGGTTCAAAGGACTGCAGAGAGCAGAGAGAAATGGTGACGTGCTACTGAATCCCTCTGTTTCACTAGGAACTCAAGGGATAAATAAAATTAGAAAAATAAAGTTCATTTGTCTACCATGATTATTCATTTAATATATCTGTCTTGAATGATCTTTATCACTTTGCAGTGTGTGTATGCTGTACATCATTCTGGTCATACTTGATGTGCCACACCTGCACCAACTGCTTACTCTCTTCGGTGCGTAGACTATCTCTGATTTTCCATACTTCATCGCTAATGAATGCTGCCTCCCCTTTGTTCTAGGTTTGATCGCCGAGGTTTCTTACTTTCTGGATGTGCAGTTTATTCTTATTGCCGGTGACTTTTTTGAATTAACGACTTTTTTGTCACGCTGTCTACGATCGAGTTATCTAATTATGTTTCTGCATTTCGGCTGGAACTTTATGTTTTCATGGATTAGGGAAGTCTATTTGATTATTGTAGTTGTTGCTAGTGTGGCCTTTATTGTCAGACTTTTAATTGATATATTGACGCCCTAGAGACATAATTCATCTAAAGTCCCTTTTTTATCTAAATTTGTGACAACAGTAGTGCTCCGAGTGTTAGCTTCTTTCCTTGTCACTTATGTAATCACATGTCTTTCGTAGGAACATGTTAACTATTCCACTTGAACTTTCTAAAGAATAACTCAGTGTTAGTTTTTGAAATCCTGAACGAAAAAACCGCTTGGTTAACGAAAACTAACCTTGGAATCGTTTACTGAGATATGATGGAGGAAAGCCTTTTCATGAATGCATAGTGATAACGTCATGATTTTTACGCTTGCTTCATAAGTCTGACTGAAGAAAACGATTAACATATCGCATATATTTAACTGATGCTGTTTCTCTATGTCGAATTGTCACTGACAATTAACAAAACGAGTGAATTGGATTTTGTGTCTTTGGTATCTTGTGACTTGCCACTCTATAGTACAGTGTTTAAAATCTCGTGTACTAAATACTGCAGAAAGATTTGAGTTAGAGTGTATTCCTCAGTATATTTATTTATTACTCTACAGAAGCTGGTCACACTAATACAAACCAGTTATCTTGATGCTCATTTTCAATAGTTACTTAGTCAGCAAAAAACTGAGTGACTTTAAAGTCTACAATAAAACCTGCTGATGCAACCAGTTAAAGTTATGTTGTGTAGGAAAATACTACCTTCATGGTCGAAGTATGGAAACCTGATTGGTTATTCCATTTGTTGCTAGTGTAGCCGTTATGTTTGCTGACATAATTTATCAGGGCATACAGGAAGCCCAAAGATTAGGTGGAACAGGACCTCTTGATGATCTACTCTTATTCTCTTCAACAAAGTGCATCTGTGATAATTGAAAAAATGTTCCTTTCCTTACTGCATCACTTTGAAATGAATGTTAAGAATCTAATTGCCAATGATAAATATAAAAGCGGACGTCGTGACAACTAATGCATGATAGGTCGAATAATAATTCAGCTATATATGTCTGATTTTCTGAGCTGGATGAGGCTAAGCAATTTGTATAGTTAATCTAAAATGGAATGACAAAGTGTCGGTATTGACACCATTCGGAATTATTTTATGTGGAGAGAAGATTGGAGTCGTTAAGCTGAATATTAAAACGCATAAAATATGAGATAGGTCACTGTGCTAATTTTTGTTGGTTAAACCTGACGTCAACACCTACCGGGAACACGAAAACTGATAATATTATTCTGAGAAACTGGTTGCATGTTTTGTACTGTTTGTATTTTCTGCATTTTTGGAACGTAGATTTCACTAAGAAATATCATTCTTTCGACGGTCATAGAAATCATGCAGTTAGATTATCTTAGAGTTATATTATCACAATAAGATATACATGTTAACTAACTGTTATTTCTCTATGCCTCGTGTAACTTAAGTCTGTTGCCTGCAGTCATGTGACTTCTGTTATAGGAGATAGATAATCATCATGGTAATGTCTTATTATTTTTCTGATACTACCTAAGTAAAATAGAGTAGTGAAAGACTTTCTGTAGAATTACTGGAATTGTTTACAGTATGAGTTCGCTGGTATATTCAATTGAAAGGGAAGGAAATGTGCAATAGTAATTGCTGACATAACTTCATTATAAATAACAGTGATGATAACGCAATGCACCAAGTTAGAGTTCAAATGTCTAATGATTACCATTGTATCATGACTTTTAATCATGAGCTCCTAACTGCTTTCAGTAGTCAACAAGATAGACAAGACTAAAACTGTCGAATTTAGCCCTTGATTACTTCAGAGAACATGTAATGCAGTAACTATGGTAACACTAAGCAAAGCTCTATACTGAAACCTTCTGTTTTCTTCAACCAAATAAGTAGGTGTGAAGTTAAAAAAATGTGAAAAATGAAGTAATGTCATACTGACATAAACTCTCAATCAGTGACTTCACAAAGATAGTCTTCTATCAGATTAACCAAACAGTTGACATATTTTCAGAGTATCTTTCTCTCCGCTTATGTTAATATCATAAATACAGCATAACACTAAATGCATATAATGAGGCTATCGTGCATTAATTTTCTCAGCGTGAAAACTCTGTCATCAGTTTAGAGATTTAGTTAAACTTCACAAAAGCAGTGTCATGAGTGGGAATCTATTCTGTCACTACTAGACAGCAGTCCGGTAAGTATATCTGTCCTTAAATAACCCTGAATTCTTCAGGTTAAGCTTAGAATCTAGTGTTGACTAAAAGTGTGTTTTGGGATCTCCTTGAAATCAAGTCGAAATCCTTTATGGATATGAAGTGGACAGCTTCACTAATTTAAAGAAAAATATGCACGAAGAATATTCTCTTTTCCAATAAATTCTCTACGGTTCCTACAGTTATAAAATGCTAACACTAACTAATTGCATAATTTTTTGGTGCATTCGAACTGTGAAGTTTGTTCTTGGATGTTTAACCACCAGGTTAGGCATTTACTTCACATCCATGACGAGCATTTCTGCTTATTTGGAACTGTCAGTTGAATGTGAGTGATCTCGTTGTAATGGAGAGTCGAATCCGCCACCCATCGCTCCAGACACCGGAGAGTTACCTAGTAAGCGGCATCATTTAGCTTTCAGCAGATGTCTGTAAATAATCTAGAGTGAATACTCCCCTAAAATATATTATTAGGCCTTATCTCTTTCCACTATGATATCACTTTATTAGATAAGGATACAATGCGAGGCAACATTATATTACCAGTTTCAGTCAGACAAAACTGAGTTAATATCAGCATTCTAGGAGCAGTTTATTCATAGATGTCCCTAACTGCAGACCTTTACATGATACAAATTTAATACTTTAGAAAAGTAGAATATCAGTAAGAACATTATTTGATGGCTCAGAGGTGTTGTAGCTGGCTGCTACACTGGGTGACGCGGGTTCGAATCTCAAAAGAGACATTTTTGCCGCCAATCTTAGAATCATATTCATCTGTCAGTAACTCATTCGTCAGTATGCGAAGGATAAGCTAGAGCACTGGACTACATGAAGGTGTATGCATCAGTCTACTTGATCCTATGGAGGCCAGTTCATTGGTTGTACCGTGAGGCAGCTTGCGAAACGCGCTCACGAACACTACTCAACCTGACTGACAAAGGAAGAATGGAAATGTATCTTCAGCTTTGTAATGGTAGACTCAGGACACTGGGTTCATTTTGATAAGTCCTTCAAAATTTTGTAGAAATTGCTACCAACCCACTTGAAAGAAGTAGGGTTATGACATCTGAGCATGCCTGAAGCAGTAGCAGTTCTAAGTTTA
>CALYCZ020000147.1:0-50702 GCA_944470555.2 Heterobilharzia americana | reverse complement strand
GAGCTGTTAGGCAACCTATTCCCAAAATGATAAACAATAACTATAGGTATAAAAAGAAAAACACCCTAACTACCTTCACTTTTGTTGCCAAATGAGTCTTAGCTTCAACTGGGCATCAAGAAATGGCTTTCAACTTTTACCAAAGTTGAGACGGTTTCGGTTGACTCAAACGGTGAAGATACAGTATAGCCTGTCCCTAAAGAGATGGTAGCCCAAGATTGTTGTCTAAAACAACTGAGGTGCTAGTTAAAGTATTACGATAAGACAAGCTCGTTCCCCACAATGCGTTTAGAACTGATTGCTATTGTTTATGAAACGAATTTAAAGATAAAAATCACTACTTCTAGTCCTAAGACTCTAGTATTCACTGTCAGTGTCTAAATGGAAATTAGGAACAATAGAACTGAGGCAATCAAGTCACTTTTGCGTTTGGTGAAAAGTCTACTGAACAGATCACCTTTCAACACATGTTGGAACAAATCCACACTTAACACCGACACACTGACTTTAGCCCTTAACCAAAGGGCAAGCTAGTCAGGAAACCATGCGTCAGTGTTTGGATTTGAAGGAAACTTTCAGCAAGTATATTTACGACAAGTTTGAGTCCTGCATATAGGTTATTCATTTGAGATTGTCTTGTATGCTTCAGAAAATCAGGGGAACATAGCAAGCAGTGAAATACGACGTTCTTGACCCTAAGTTATCAGTGGTTGTGGGGATTACAGTGCTACTATGATCTAGTTTCAAAAACTGGGACATAAATAAATGAAGAAATCACAGACTTTTTCTCGTCTTACGTGATTGTAATAAAGTCACCAAACATACTAGTTGCCCATCAACCGAGTGACGACACGTGAAGTCACTACATTAGAACTACAGAACTTTGAGAATCATACCGAGTTATTCTTCTTGTCTATGATTAGTAAAAATCGATTTTACATATATTCTGTTCATCTGAAAAGTAACTAATTACCCTGAGAAAGTAAACACCAAGGTTACTGGCACTATTCTCTGTTCGAACCAAAGTGAAAAATGTTTTTAAACTCATGAACTAATTTTAAAAAATTCAGTCGCAGCTTTATCATGGTTTCAAAATCCTTAAAGTTATCATGTTTAGCTGGACTTTAACACTAATTAAAATGCTTCATACTTACTCGAATTCCATGTTCTTGAATATATTCTGCTATGCGAATACGATAAAAGCTTTCTGTGCTATCAATATACGCTTTCTCAAAGTTGTCCACATATATTCGGAATGACTTTTCTGATAGCGTAGATAAGTTGACTGCAGCAAGCAAAACAGGGTATAAATCATTACAATTGAGCCTAACACCGAAATTCACTTCGTATCATACGACGGATGAATGAAAGTAAACAATGCAGAAATATGCTGAGAAGTATAAGAAATAGTATCAGAATCAGTTCACATCAACGACCAATGATGACGATTCTTATTGCTTTATTTAGTTGCTTGACCAAGAAGACTCCAGGTTTGGAGAGAGCACAACACCTTAAGTAACAATCCTAGGTCCAATAAGCTGATTTTTGAATTTTTGAAACCTAAGTATAATTGAACACGCTAATGAGCAAATACACGTCTACAAGACAGAATGAATCTGTTTTCGAAAACGGTTTACCAAGCATAAAATGTCCTGAGCTATAAAAATGTCAGATATGAAGATAAAATGTTGCAGTTTATGAAAAGCATGACTACATTACTACTTGGAGTACATGCTTCAAAGATACTCGAAATAAAGCGAGAAATAAACCAAATTAATTTCACCAGCAACGAAAGAGAAGTATGAGCCCAATGTGGTGATATAACTTATCTACTACAGTAATTCAGTTAATCTACAATAATTTTAACAATCTCTACCCAAATCCCTACGTAGAAACTAAAACGAGTTGGTAAATATTATCAGCAATAATAACTGATGCTATGCAGTAAAACCTGTAGCCTGAACAGTAATTCAGATATAATGTGTGACTGTATTGAAGAGCTCCTAAAAATTAATTTCCTACCAAACGATTTCATCGTCCTGCTGTCGGGAAGAAAACTGGCTGATGTGTCTTCTCTAGATGAAAGCGAAAGTAGGCATGGAAATATGGAATATTCGCACAATGTTTGGAGCTAGCAACATCATCATCATCATTATCAACATAGGACCAGGCATTACTGCGTAACGGTCCGAGTTGCCACACCTCATATCAGCACATCAAGTAAAAAGGTAGTGAGGTGAAGGATGAAGATAAGTGAATGCAGTCAAAAGAAATATAAAGTACGAGAAGAAAGGAAAGAGGAGTGACAAAATAGTGAGATTCGGTATAGCGTTGTTAAGATGAGGATAATGTGTGTATACATCTGCGCCACTGACTTCGGTTCTGAGCCATATCACCTAGGGTCTCCAACCACTGGTTCCTCTTGTCCCGTGGACCCCAACCACCTAGTCTGCATCGTCCTACATGGCTTAAACCAACAGTCAGAGACTTCATACATTGGTGCCATGTTTTAGTCTGGCCACCTCGGGCCTTTTTCCAGCCTGAACCCACCTCAGCCAACATTGTGTGACGAGGCAATCGGTGACTAGGCATACGTAGTACGTGTCCCAACCATCTCAGTCGATGAAGGTTCACAACCTCGTCGACTGACTTACCTCTTCTCCCTAAAACTCTACACCTAACTTCTGCATTACTCACATGGTGACACCACGGAATACGTCCTATACTACGAAGGCAACGGTGGTCAAATACCTGTAACCTTCTCATGTCTTCCACTTTCAATGGCCATGTTTCACAGCCATACAGTAGAACAGAGCGGACTGCTGTGCAGTACACGCGACCCTTAATAGACAAACGAATATCACGGCGGCGCCATAGGTGGCGCAAATTGGCAAAAGCCAATCGAGCCTTTTGTATCCGTGCAGAAATCTCATCGGCAACTAACCCACCGGGTTGATCCTACTTCCCAGGTAAGTGAAGTGGTCAACACACTCAACCACTTCACTCTCTATTGTTAACCGCGGTACCGCTGAAGACCAGTCCTGGAGCAAAAATTTGCATTTGGGTGGTGAAAATCGCATCCCAAACATTCTCAAATTCCCACTCAAAGTGTTCAGAAGACTCTGCATCTTGTCAGCGTCTTCACCTAACAGGACTATGTCATCTGCATATTCTAGATCTAAGGAAAATTCACCTGTGATCCGGTCAACGTCTTTGTAATTAGGTGACGAGAGGGAAACCTCCATAAGAATATCTATGATAAAATTAAATAAGAATGGGGATAGTGGGCATCCTTGACGGACACCACTTGATGAGTATAGCTCCCTGGACAACTCACCATAGGCTCTAACATGCCCACAAGTGTTCGAGTAGAGAGCTTTCAATAAGGTGATGTACTTACTAGGCACGCCTTTCAGTGACAGACACTGCCATAAGACTTCTCGATCAACGGAGTCAAATGCCGCCTTCAGGTCGAGAAATACAGCTATTGTCGGGCGTCTGTAAGCATGCCTATGTTCCAGGACCTGGCGCAGTGTGAATATTTGGTCGATACATCCACGGCCAGGTCTAAAGCCTGCCTGGTTTTCTCGGGCTTGCTGTTCCCGAGCTCCACTCAGGCGTCGGAGAATTATAGAACTTAGGATCTTAGACACTATGTTTGTCAGGCTGATTCCTCTGTGGTTATCACAAGAGGACTTCTCGCCTTTCTTGAAGACTGGGATGATCAGTGACTTAGACCAGTCGGAGGGGATCGTATTTGATTCCCATATACTGGCTAACACTTCCGTTAGCCTGACTAAGAGAACTCTACCACCATTCTTGTATACCTCAGCAGGTAGTCCGTCTGGTCCTGCTGCCCTTCCCCGTTTCAGGCTACCTACCGCTTTCTCAACTTCTTCTAGTGTTGGGGGACCTGTCTCTATGTCCCATTCAGGGTCCGACTGGATAGCGGGCAGCGCAATGGTGGCTGGAGGCCAGTTAAACTGTTCCTCAAAGTGTTCTGCCCATCGTCCCAGTCGCCTTCCCTGCGAGTGAATCGCCGATCCGTCCTTCTCCGCTATAACCTCACTAACTGTTGTTGACCATTTCCCCCCAGTCTCCTTAATAAGTCTAAATAACTGTCTACTGTTACCGATCGCCGCTGCCTTTTCCATCTCTTTAGCCTTTGCTGCCCACCACTGTTCACGATCGTTGCGCAGACTTTTCGTCAGTTTATTTTTAAGTTGCGCTCGCTCTTCATTGTACTCAGAGCCTGCAGGGATGCATTCACGTGCATCCATTAGTTTGGAAGAAGCTGCTGATATCCACTGGCTCTTTTTAGCCATTATCTTGGAGTCGGCTACAGTCTCCAGTGCTGCTTTTACAGTAGACTGAAGATGGCACCAAGCTTCTTCTGGATGAGTGACAGTCTTTTGTTCCGATAACTGCCTAGCCAACTTCTCACTGAACACGGCTTTGGTGTTTTCGTTGTCCAGCAGAACTCGTAGTGGTTTTGTTGCCAAATTTTTTCTACGTCCATTGAGACGCAGGCATATACGTGCTCGGACCAACGCATGATCGCTGTCCAAACACGTACTCCAGAAGGAGCGGCAGTCTTCCACCGATCCTCTCCAGCGATGACTAATAGCAATGTGGTCTATCTGTGTCCATCGCTGAGTCGAGCTCGGTGGACGCCAGGTCAGACAGTGCCTTTCTTTATGTCTGAAATTTGTGCTGGCTAAAAATAGGCGGTTATCTGAGCATAGTTGTAATAGGCGATCACCGTTATCTGTACGTTCAGCTGGGATTCCGAAAGTGCCACCTAAGTGCCTTTCTGCCTCACTCAGTCTACCCACCTGTGCGTTGAGGTCACCTGCAACAACCACTACGTCCGAACGTTTGGCTTTCGAGAGGAGGTTAGACAGTTTATGGTAGAACTCGTCCTTCACTTCATCCGAACTACAGTCAGTGGGTGCGTAAGCAGAGATTACAAAGAGACAACGGCGAGTCTCACTATTCCTTTTAGTTCTCACTGTGCCGTTCAGCCTCATAGCGCAGAGGCGACTATCAACTGGGATCCAGTCTAGTAGTGAGTTTTCTGCCCTGGTGCTTAATGCTATACCTACACCTGCAAGACCACGAGAGCTAGCTATCGAATCTCCAGAAACTCGAAGGGTGAATTTTGCAGATTCACCAGATTGGTCAGGAGAGGTCAGGTGAATAACCACACTTGGGTCCTGTATGCGTGTCTCACAAACACAGCACACATCCATGCCTCGAGTTGCTAGAGTCTTTGCCAACGAAGCCTGTTGGCCAATTTGACGGAGGGTGCGGACATTGAAGGCTCCAATATGTAATTTGGAGCGTGGTTTAAGGAGACCAGGGACTGTTCTGTGGACTCAGATCGTTGTCGAAGGCTGCAGAGGTAGGAGAAATTGAAGATGATGCAGCATCATTAATTAAGAGACGTGAAGGAAGATTAGAAGGTAATGATGGAGGAGGAGGATAGCAGTCAGAAGAAACTTGGGTGCTGACAGAGTTGTGAGGGCGGTTGACACTTCCCGGCTGCCCACACCGTGGAAGGCTATTTCTTCTTAAGGTACCTGAAAGAGATTTGTGTGACCGCAGAGCCCATCGGACATCTGCTTGAGGCCTGTCACACCCAGCCTTTTGAGTATGATTATTTTGAATTTTTGTATTTTTGGGGCCGGATGAGCGAAAGGAAACGACAAGTGAACCAACACCGCCGGCCCGGCAGACCGTGGGGCGTGGTGGAGTGTGTTATTTTTGGGGCCGACCTTTTCTAACCCCCCCTTCCACTGAGAAGGCAGCATCAGCTTGGCACTGCTGGTCATCCAAGGGAAACACCTTACTGCTGTCACACCCCATCCAGCTAGCAGCAGTACGACTTCGCCCTCAGACCCCCATCATAGTGTAGCAATTTACACTATGACGGTAACTGCTTTTCGTCTAACCACTACCCAACAGACCTTTCTGGTATGGTAGGACCTCGAGGGAACAAGCGTTCCACCAGCATAGCTCGTTGGGTCATTGTGATATGCAAGCCCGACCACCACGTCAAGGTAGCAGCTATCGGTCGGGGGAGCTAGCAACGGTACCCAGATTGAAAAAGAAATGAGAAGATAAGGCATAAAAGTGCTAGAAATCTGCGAAAGCAGATGGAATGAAAGTGGACTCTCCAAACTTTTAACTGGATAGTCAATAATCTCCTCCGTTATTGTCACCCAGACGACAATCACGAGCACACTGAGGGAGTGGCCCGGCCGATAGCCGCTACCTTGACATGGTGGTCGGGCTTGCATATAACTCAACGAGCTACGCTGATGGAACACTTGTTCCCTCTAGGTCCTACAATACCAGAAAGCTCTGCTGGATAATCGTAAGACGAAAAGTAGTTACCGTTACCGTTGTGGTGTAAATTACTACACTATGATGGGGGTCTGAGGGCGAACTCGTACTGCTGTTAGCTGGATGGGGTGTGACAGCAGTAACGTGTTTCCCTTGGATGACCAGCAGTGCCATGCTGATGCTGCGTTCTCAGTGGAATGGGAAGTTAGAAAATGTCGTGTCCGAAAATAACACACTCCACCATACCCCACGTTTTGCCGGGCCAGTGGTGTTGGTTCGTTTGTCGTTTCTTTTCAACCATCCGGCCTCAAAAATACAAAAGTTCAAAACAACCATACACAGTAGGCTGCGTGTGACACACCTCAAGCAGATGTGCGATAAGCTCTGCGGTCACACAAATCTCTTTCAGGTACCTTAAGAAGAAATAAACTTCCACGGTGTGCGCAGCCAGGAAGTGTCAACCCTAACAACTCTGTCAGCACTCAAGTTTCTTCTGACTGCTATCCACCTCCTGCATCATTACCTTCTAATCTTCCTTCACGTCTCTCAATTAGTGATGCTGCATCATCTTTAATTTCTCCTAGCTCTGCAGCCTTCGACAACCATCTGACTCCAAAAAACAGCATCTCTGGCCTCCTCAAATCATGCTCCAAATTACATATTGGAGCCTTCAATGTCCACACCCTCCGTCAAATTGGTCAACAGGCTTCGTTGGCAAAGACTCTAGCCACTCGGGGCATGGATGTGTGCTGTGTTTGTGAGACTAACATACAAGACCCAAATGCGGTTACTCACCTGACCTCTCTCGGCCATTCTGGTGAGTCCGCGAAATTCACCCTTCGAGATTCTGAAGATTCAATGCCTAGCTCTCGCGGTCTTGCAGGTGTAGGCATAGCATTAAGCACTAGAGCAGGAAGCTCACTACTAGACTAGATTCCAGTTGGTAGTCGCCTCTGCACTATCCGACTGAACGGTACAGTGAGAACTTTATATTTCTTCTGACTGAATTTTCTTCTCTTCATCTTCACTGCCTTTTACTTGATGTACTGATATGAGGTGTGGCAACTCGAACCGTTAGGCAGTAATGCCTAGTCCTATGTTGATTTGGATGGACATGGATTTGATTTCACCAGACACCAGCACACACTAAAAATCAAACCGACTTCACTTCAATCTGAAGAAAGTGGAGATGGAGACGCAGCCTACTGGACACAAGATCAGGAAGAGGAGCAGGTGTAGGTCCACACCACTCACTACCTAGCGCAAGAAACCTTCAAAATCAAGTTGAAAGCCTTCAAAGAGGCTGGTGATAGACCGTAGTTTAAGTTCAGCACCCAGAACAGGAACTGAAGGACGGAACCACAAGGGACATCTTTACGTCAGTCATTAGGAAAAAATGGGAGACATTAGGCAACACCCCCGGGAAAACCTGTGTGGAAGAACACTGTGACTGCCTGAAAGAGACGCGGAAGGAAACCTGCATAACCGTGTTAGGAAGGAAGAAGAAGTAAGACAAGGAATGGATCTCGACGGATACATGGAAGCTGATAGAGGGGTGAGAGGAAGGTTTTGAAGAAGAATATGAACCAGTGCAGAGATGAACAACGAAAAGGGGAAGTCTTTAGAAGGACTGGTGCGGAATAATGCTTCTATCCACCTCAAGCAAAATATTACGCTGCATCATCCTGGAGAGGCTAAAAAATGCTCTGGATTCAAAATTACGACCGCTGCAGGCTGGCTGGCTTCAGCAAGAACAAATCATGTGCGGATCAAACTGCAACGTTACGCGTCATAGAACAGAGCATAGAATGGTATTCAACTCTCTACCTCGACTGCCTCAACTTCAACTTTGAAAATGCCTTCGACCGAGGCGTTAATCGAGAAGTAATCTGGTATCTTTCATATACCTGCCCGGGCAGCATCGTCTCAACTACAGGCGGCACAGGCACAGATGAGGACGCCAAAGCCAGGGTCGGAAAGACAGCAAGACAGACCTTTATTAATCTGAGATCAGTATGGAGATCTACTGTGCTGCACTGCATTTAGCATAAAGCGTGAACAAGGTCCGGATCTTCAACACTAATGTCAATTCAGTGCTTCTATGCGATGGTTGAGACTTAGCGAGTCACGAAAAGCACTTCCAACAAACTACAGACACTCATCAACAGCTGCCACCTACGCTCACTCTGTACTGAAGATCAGATGGCCAGAATAATAAGAATAAGCAGTAAGGAACTCTGGCTGGCTGAGGACGAACCAACCAAGAACCCATCGCCCAACAGATATGCAGAAAGTGGAGATGGATTGGGCATACATTGAGAAGACCATTTGGGGACATCACACGCCAGACCAGGCCCTCAAGTGGAACCCAAAGGGGAAAAGACGAGTTGGGCATCCAATGGTGACATGGAGATAGTGTGGGGAAGAAATGAAGGCTTCTGGTCAGTTGTGGAGCCAGGTTAAAAAGACTGAAGAGAACAGAGTGAAATGGAGACGTGCTAGTGAAGCTCTATGTTTCACTAGGAACCCAAAGGATCGATTATGTATATATATATGTATATATATATATATATATATGACCCCTAAAACGGATTGCACGAACGCCATAAATAATTTAAAATCCACTGTCGAAATCTCACAACTAAAGATCCGTTTACAAGGAGTAAACCAAAAGCAAAATCCTTCAGTTCATTACATTGTATTAGCCGTTATCAGCAATCCCCACCTCTAAAGACTGATGTTTCTGTGAAAATAACTCCCTACACGAGAGGTATGATGACAATGCTGATAGACAGACAGAATCAATGTAGAGCCTCACACACAAGTTCATGCCTTCAAGTTGCCAGAATTCACAGTATTACATAAAGAACAGATGGATAGAATAAGAGCAATATCAAAGAAGACGAAGATGTAGCAAGGAATAACCAATAGGAAGATCAAGGTTAGTGCGGTGTCAAATAGTGAATACATGTGTGGCGTTGTCACTGATTTTCAACAGTCTTCAACCACTTATTCCTATCTTCCCGGGGGCCCCAGCCAGGAAGTTGACATCTCTCTATATACGGCTCAAACTAACAGTAAGAGACTTCATCGACTGGTGCCAGATCTTAGTCTGGCCACCATGAATCCCCTTCCAACTTAATCCAACTTCTTTTAGCATTGTACATCGAGGTAAGCGGTGGCTCGCTCTACATACACAGTACACATCAGTCGATGAAGGTCCACAACCTCATCAATCGACTTGCTTATCTTCCCTAGTATCCTTCGTCTGATCTCAACGTTGCTTACACGGTTATTCCACTAGACGCGAACAATGCTTTAAAGACGTCTGTGATCAAAACCCTGCAATCGCTTCATGTCTCCTAATTTTTACGTCTATGTCTCACAGCCGTACAACAGGACAGGAGGGAATGCAGAGCAGTATACTTGTCATTTGATAAATAGTCGGATATTTCACTAGTCGGCGTTACAAATGACGCAAGTTGCTTAGTGGCAAACGGGCCAGCAGAGATTGCATCAACAGCCAGGCCGTTTGTGATGATGCGACCCCCAAGTAAGTGAATTAGTCCACACATTCTACCACTTCACTTTCGATCTTTAAACTAGTAATTGCAGTAGACCAGTCCTGGAGCATCATTTTACATTTGACAGGTCCCAGCGAAACGCATGCCAAACATACTCAGATTTCTGCGCAACGTGTCCAGAAGACCCCGCATTTTGTCAGAGTATTCGCCTAACAGCACAATATCGTCTGCATACTACAAGTCAATCAGATGGCCCCCAGGCAGTAGGTTAATCCCTATGAAGCCATACGTACCTAAGGTTACGTCAATAAGCACGTCTGTGACGAGGTTAAATAGGAATGGTAGCAGTGGGCATCCCTGGCGGACACCACTGGTTTTCGTCAACTCAGGTGACAATTCTCCATAAGCTCTTAAACGGCTAAGTGAGTTTGAGTAGAGAGGTTTGATTAATATTATATGCTCACGGTCAGCAGAGTCCAGTGCCGCCTTCACGTCAAGAAATATACCAAGTGTCAGGCTTCGGTAAGTATGCCTGTGTTCCAGAACTTGTCGTAAGGTCTGAAGGTGATCGACTCACCCTCATCCCAGTCCAAAACCTGCCTGGTGTTCTCGAGTTCCAACTGGGGGCGTCGGATAACTATGGATCCTAGGATCTTGAACGCAAACTAATTCCCCTGTCGTTGTTACAGGAAAACTTTCCTCCCTTCTTATAACTGGGATGATCAGTGAAGTACACCAGTCTGATGGCACTGCCTCTGACTCCCATACACCACTTAGTAGCTCCATCACTCATCACCAATTTTCTACTTTCGTCCTTGAAAACTTCGAGTGGCAAAATGTCAGGTCTTGCCGCTTTGCATCGTTTCAAGTTCTATGAACTTCTCAGGAAAAGTTGGAAGATCGACGTCTACGTCGCATTCAGGTTCAGTTTAGTTGGATGTTGACCAACTGAAGCGTTGCTGGGGATCTGTTGAATTGTGCTTAAGTGTCCTGCCTAACATTCTAGCCTCCTGGCCTAGGAGGTTATCACGGTCCCATCCCTTTTCAGTGATCATCCTGCTCACTATCGTCTTCTTTTCGATATCCTTAATAAGTGTAAATAGTTCCCGAGTGTTACTCACCTCTGATGTCATCTCCATCTCTCTCGATCGCTTTCGTCATCCATTACTGCCGGCGATTAACGCAAAGACTTGCGTTTAAGTTCCTTTCGCTTTTCTTCGTGGTTATAGCCCGTTGGAATTGACCTTCTCGCATCAATCAGTTCGGAAGACGTTGCGGAAATTTAATGACGTTTCCTAACCTTCGGGTGTCGGTTATAAATTGTCTTTACCGCTGTTTCGACAGCAGCTTTGATATCACTCTAGGTTTTTTCAGGATGAGCATAACTGTCACGTTCAGATAAATGATTATCTAACTCCTTTACAAATACGTAATTGGCGTCCATATCAACCAATTGAGCATCGATAGGCCTCTGGCCCGTTTCCTGCGGTCAGTAAGTCACAGACATACACAAACCCATACTAACACGTCATCGGAGTCCGAACTGGTACTCCACCTATTCTCTCCAACGATGGCTTTTGACAACGTGATCTGTGCCGATTGTTGGTTTGAAATCGGCAGACGCTATGTGGAACAGTGTCTCTCCTTATGCCTTAAGTTAGTGCTGGCCAGAAACAAGTGATTGTCGGAGCAAAATTGCAACAGACGATCACCTTTGTCAGTTCGTTGGCATAAAATTCCAGAAATACCCCAAGGATACCTTCCAGTTGAATCAGCAAGCTTCCTTACTTGAGGGTTTAAGCCACCTGCAATTGTGACTACAACTGAACGGTTTGCTTTCCGTAGCAAAATTGATAGCCTTTTATAGAAACCACCCTTTGCATTATCCGCACTGTAGTTGGTGAGTGCGTAGGCATATAATACGAAAAAAACACCGGTTGGTCTCACGAGCCTTCGTAGTCCTTACAGATCCATTCGGTTGAACAGCAGATACACGACTTTTGACTGGAATCCACTCGAAAAGCGCACTTTCTGCTCAACAACTTAGTGCTATGCCTACATCGGCGGGTCCACGAGAGCTAGACATTGGGTCTCCCGATACTTTAGACGAATTTTGGAGATTTATTATTGTGGTCTTGGGCAGGTGAGGTCAATTGAATAACCGCACTCGGGTCCTGTATACGCGCCTCAGAGAAACAGCATGAATCCATGGCTAGAAATTCCAGTTTTGGCCACAGATGCTTTCTGCCTGATTTAGCAAAGAGTTCAGACGTTGAAAGCTCCTACATGAAATCGATGGCGGGATCTTAGGAGCCTAGGAATGAGATATCGATGGCTTTGATCGTTTGCAGTTGTCACAGACCGCAGTTGAGGCTTAATATTAGTATCAGGAGGTAAAGGCCCAGGTGAAGACAGAGTTGAGAAGGACAGGTCATGTTTGATTGGGTCTTGTGCATTACTGGGAGCGTGAGGGCGACTGACACTTGCCGGCTGCTCACACCGTAGAAGGCTGATTCTTCTTAGGTTGCCTGAAATAGAAAAAGATTCGTGTGACCATAGACCTCATGGGACATCACAAACGGCCTTTCTGCAAGTTTGGAATTTCGGCTTTTTTACTTTCGAATCCAACTATGAACTCCTATTGCAAGCATCGGCACCCCACGACGGGTGGAAGTATACTCTTTTGGGGGCAGACTTTTTAACCCTCCCCCCTCCCATAGAGAAGGCAGCTACAGCGTGGCACTGGTGATCCCCCCCAGTCGGCAGCACGACTTCGCCCTCAGATCCGCATCACAGTGTAGTAAATAACACCTTGATGGTGACTGCTTTCTTTCTAACCGCTATCCAACAAACCTTTCTGGTATGGCACAACCCCAGTTAACAAGGATTTCACCAGCATAACTCTTTGGGTCACTGCGATATACAAGCACAATCACCACGTCAAAGCAGCAGCTACCAGTCGGTGACAACAACAATGACTTGCTTCTTACATCTGAAGTGGTGACCATTCAAATTATCAGAAATGCAATAAGAAAGATGAAATTCATGAGACTTAGATCACATTTAGGTGAAAAGAATTCCTGTCGCTTTGTTGCGTAAACTGACATGTCTTGATATATCCTTTGAAAGGATAGCTGAGAAAAACAAAGCTCTGATACTTTTACGATACTATGGGTCCCTAGACACCTGTCTAAATGTCGCTTAAATTATCGACGCTTCACCCACACCCATGAACCACTCACTGAACCAAACGCAAGATAAGTTGGGATCTAGCAGTCTCCCACCTTCACCTAATGTACAACGGAAGACAGACTAACGCCCTTTTACCCTTTTATTATTTTCGGTCTGAGTAGTGCATATATGCAACTGAATTACATGACCATAACCTGCCAAAATTCATAGAAATGTAATGACTAACTTCACGTACGAATATTGGGATAAGGTAAGGCAATTAGTTCCATTTTATGTGCAATTATTTCGCAACCGCCAATCGTACTAAACTGGATTAGGGGTAAATAAAATTTCTTGAGTTGATCTGTACGGTTTTACTACGAAATAAGTCTTCATTAAAATTTCTTTTGAAATGAATTAAATGATACAAATGATACTTGTGATATTTCACTTCCCATTTGTTCGCAGAGCAACAACAAGATGACTGAGATATATATTGGCAGAAGTCTACAAAAAGAGTTGAGTGAAACATAATCACTACGATATGTTGCAAATGAAGATTCTCGAATCCTTACCACCGACGCCAGTAACAATCAATACGGATGCGATCGAGAAGGCAACGTAAACAAACTGATATGCCGCTAACCTGAGCGGGTAATATGGGATCACTTGTAACAAAATATAACATACATAGATATAAAACGATATGACACCTACCGCATGACTCGCGAACGCCTATGACAAGCTGTGAGTCAATGACTTGACCACACCTCTCATCTTGTATGAGCTTAATAGCACTATCCAGCAGTTTCTGCTTGATGGACTCGTAAATTGTACTGTTCCATGTTTCGAGCATTAGCTAAAATGTAAATAGACCATCAATTTTGAAATACTTTTCTGATAGTACTTTCCTGAAGATGACGTTTGTTCGGACCATTGAGATGCTTCCCAACCAAATAGTTTTCTAGCGGACTGAATGGTTGAGGGAGATATTCGCTCTGTTTAGAAAACTTATTCCATTGAGCAATATAGGATTTTAATAGCGAAGACTCATCCTGATTACGCATTACAAGCTAAGTGACACAAATTAGAGAGTAATGACTACCTGCTGAACCCTCATAATCGACTCTCTAACGGTCTCTGTGAGTGAAGAAATAATAGCTGGTGTTGCTGACTCTTGCCATGATACAATATAATGCACATCACTACGCAAAACATAGTAAAAATGGCTTCTTACGCAAACATATTTTGCCACTCATCTCTACTGACATTCTCAGTATTTAGGATACGCTTTACAATCGTGTTCACCTTTGGCCATCTTTGTTCATAGCAATCCTCATGACACTTATGAAGGTGTATTTCATAAACTAAAAGTTGAATAACTTACATCAACCGCTAGCATTAGAAGTCTCTCGTATCACGCGCCAGTCAAATGACTCTTCCAAGGACTCCAATATCCAATATCTTTTAACGAGCTAGTGTTAACCAATTGATTTCTTCGCGCTCGTTTTTATGTCTTGTGGAACGGTTCCAGGTCTTTGGTGGATTCCAATGCAGTAGGTCTACCCACTCGACTGCTGTATTTGTGGTTAGCCAGACGGGCGGTTGGGTGTTGTTTAGATTTGTAGGGAGTGTTTGTTTGTTTGCTTTTCTTCCGAGGACTGTGGGTTCCTCAGATGTCGTGCCAGCAGACAATTGGTCGGACTGGTTGTAAAAAGGAGATGAAAAGCACGTGCAGAGGAATCAAGGGAGAGAAAGTGCAGAGAGAGACAAAATAGAAAAAAAAAGGAAAAAAGGAAGTAGAGGAATATATAAAAAAAAGTTAGGAAAAAGGAAACGGCATGGAAGAATAAAACATTTGAAGGTTCATGGGGAATAGATGATCGGCAGAGCTTTGGTTAAAGTTTGAGAGCGCAAAGTCAGAAGGAAGAATAATGAATAACATGATAGGACGAATAAGAATATAGTAATTCTTTTAGCAGGAGACGGTAACTGGAGGGGATGTCTTCAGGAAGGTATAAGGTTGAGCCAAGGTCTCAGTGATAGTGGTTTTACAAAGTGTTCAGTAACGGTTGGTCGTACCGAGTTAGTAAGTCGTGTTAGCCTGGCCGACATCCTAGTTGGATGAGCGCAAACCGTGCGTCGCTGCGTAACTGTCCAACCTCTTCTTGAAGCTGTCAACAGACGAAGCAGTAGCGATCTCGGCAGGCAATGCGTTCCAATGGCCGTAGACTCGCAGAGAGAAGAAGTGTGATTGCACACGGGTTTTCGTTCTTTGGTGAGCGATTCTCCTTAGGTTACCACGAGGATTGCTATAGTGGCCGTTCGATAGGATTCCACTGGTCGGATGACCTGGGTTACTGAATATTTTGTCATATTTTTGCCATCATCAAGTCACCACGTAATCTGCGCTAGCTTAGGGAGTAGAGCCCCAGATCTTTCAGCCTATCCTGATATGGTTTTTGCCTCATTACCACGACACCCTTTGTAGCTCGCCTTTGGACTTTCTCCAGGAGGTTCACGTCTCTTTTCAGATATGGTGGTACAATGACGTTGTGTACCTCCAGATGGGGTCGTATATAGGTCTTATGCAGCTTCAAAAAAGTTCCGGGGTCAGGGTACCCAACCGTCTGCACATGAAATGCAGTACTGCGTAGGCTCTGGAGGCATCTGAATAATTGGGGCTAGTGTCTAGTTTGTCAGTTAGTATCAGCCCTAGGTCTTTCTCTGTGGTGGTGTGGGAGAGTTGTGTTCCGCAGAGAGAATAGGGCACCTTCTGAGAGTTTGGGGTGCGGAGAAACATGGCTCGGCATTTATGTAGGTTAAATACAAGTCCATTAATATCCACCCACTCCGCAAGTAATCTGAGATCACTTTGCAGTACACTTGATTCTGTTTCTGACTTCACAGCTCTCTATAGCTTAACATCATCAGCGTAGAGTAGAATTGGGGAGCTGAGATTCAGTGGGAGGTCGTTCGCAAAACGAAGGAATAGCAGTGGACCAAGAGTCGCCCCTTGTGATACACCGGATGATGATGTCCTCCAAGTAGAGCAAACTCTGTTGGCTTTTGTGCAGAATTGTCTACTGTCTAAGTAGTCCCGCAACCATGAAAGCACTTGTCCCTTGATGCCCAACCTTTCTATTTTGTGAGTAAGAACGGTGTGTGGAACTGTGTCAAAGGCCTTAGTAAAATCCAGGAAACTAACATGAACAGGAATTCGGAGGTCCCAGCATGCCGTCCAATTATCACCTGCAGCCAGAATGTTTGTGGCACAGGACATACCCTTTCTGAAACCATGTTGAGCACCACTAAGTGCTCCCTGACATGGTCATCTACCGGGCTGTCCATTGCTTTTGACACCACTGGTAGAAGGGCTATGAGTCGGTAGCATTTTGGGTTCTGCATGTCTCCACCTTTGAAGATGGGGGACAGGTTAGCACTTCTCCACTCTTGTGGAAGCATGTGATTGTCTAGGGAGTGTTGAAACAAGTTACACAGCGGACCACACAAGACACCCGCGCATTGTTTCAGCACAACCGGTCGGATGTCATCACACCCTGGTGATTTCCATGCGCGAAGCTTTGACAGTTTTTCGAGGACCATAGCGGGAGTTACCTTTATTCCAGGTAGCTCAACAGCGTTTGGTGGTGCTGAATTTCTGTCGGACAGTTGATAATTTGGTTCGATAGGGACGTACTGAGTTGCGTATCGAAGGTGGCACTAAGGGCTTCGACTATCTCTAGTCCGGAGGGGTTCTCTCCATCTAAGCCTTTCAGGATGCAGGCCCCCTGGCTGGTGGATTTTCTGCCTGCCATAAACCAATATAGGTTTTTGGGATTCGCCTCAAGCTTTTGGCAAGGTTCGTCTGGAATGACCTCCTGTCTCCCCTCACTCTAATGTTACATCGATTTCTTAGGGCAATATACACGGTGTGGTCAGACTCTTTTCTGAAGGTCCTCCACCTGTGCCATTCTTTCTCTTGGCTTTCTAAAGGCGTTCAGTGCCTCGCTTCAGTATTGAGGTTCGCTTCTGCGGTATTGCTGTGATCACTGGGACGTTTTCAGAGACAGCCCTCTTGATGATATCTCTGACTAGTTCCCAATGTTGGTCAATCGACAGGTTGCTCCACTCCTGAGGCCATGGTGCTGTCGACAGATATTGGTTCACCGACACGTAGTTCGCTTTGTTGTAGCAAAGACAAGGGCGCGACTCCTCCCATGACAGTTGTTCGTTGAGTACCAGATCGAACACTACCACGCCGTGATCGCTGCTGCCGAGGGGGGTTTGAACCTGCACACTTTCTACCAGCAGTGGGTCACTGGTAAAAAGGTAGTCCAGTTTGGACGGCTTTCCGCCCGAACCCCAGCGAGTGTCATCACCAATATTCTCGTGCAGCCCAGCCATTTTGATAGTGTTGAGTAGGTTTCGGTCGAACCTTCGGCTTGAGGTTCCCTTATTCTGCCCAAGATTGAGAGTCGGAGCATTAAAGTCGCCGGCTATAATGACCCGGTCATATCCGATGGACGTCGCTCGGGGCATTACTTGCAGCAGTTGTCGGTTATCTTCCACGCTGCCAGTAGGTGTTCTGTAGACGCCTCCTACTAGGTGCTTGGTGCGTTCAACCTTAAATTGACATCAGATGGATTTCGGGAGCCCTGAAAGCAGAGTTTCAGTTGCTCGTTCACTTTTAAGGTTATCACTTATAAGCATCGCCACTCCTCCTCCTTCCTTAAACTCCCCGCCTCCCCTGAACGGACGCATACCGTCTATAAATAAATAAATAAATGTTTTATTCTCGCTCTAAAAAAGATTTTAACATGAGAGAAGCCAGTTTACAGGCTTCATCACGTTGATACACCTCAAAATATCTACAAGACTCTAGCCCTGAGTGGTACTGACGGAATGTCATTAAACTCAGTTAAAAACTGCCGAAGGTCCTGCTAGTTATGAAATGAACAGGTAAGTGTTACTTTACAGCGTACATACAGTGTTAAAGTTTAGATAATAGTAAATATTGTCCTCATCTAACAGGTTCAACATGAGGGATACCAGTTAACAAGCACCGTCAAATTCATAATTTTTGAAAGTATCTGGTATTATATAATTTACATATCAAGTTATTAGTGTGCATAATCTTATTAAAATTTACTAAAATTCATGAGACGGATATGGATCCCCATCTCCCATCACATAGATAGGCTCCACTATCAACATCAAAAGCACGCAGTGTTCAAAGTTTGCGTTGTAACCAACCGACGCTGTTAGCCCATTCGCATAGTTTGCTGATTAGTAATATAACATTTTATCACACAGAATGATCTTCAGTTTTTATCTTTGCTAACCACAAAGGACCCATTTATACAATCTGGAGTATCAATGACGTATCCATAGTTATATAACAAACGTGCATGACTATATCAATGCATTTCCGGGTCGACATGTTACTTTTAAAGGTAATATGGATTAATTCTGCTGGTAGTACTTGTTGTATTGGATGAAAATAGATGTTGAAACAGCCAACAGCCCAAGTGGCAGTATTTATACATAGACCTAGGGTATCTTTTGTATTAGCATAGGTGGCATCATTCGAGAAGTGTATTTGATGCACAGTAAGTTCCATGTGAAAAGGTCTCTTGGTACAGAGTACCAGAAAATGTCTAGTGTGGAGCCATTGCAGGTGAGTGACGTCCTGAGTCAATATTTTAATTGGTCTCTGGTTTAATCATCTGTTCAGAATGTCTCTGCTACTAATACTGTTGGGAATGGTCAGACGGTTCGTCGCAAGAAAAATCATGACCAGTAGGTGAGTTAATCTTGAAGATGATCCGGATTTGCGAAAGAGTGGGAGCAGTCCAATAATTATTGGCGTCAATGAGCAGGTGTTATTCCCATAAGTAATCATGTTCAGACTGAATTTGAACATCATATGTCGACTTGCAGCTGTTTCCGCAAATGGGAAGAGAAAGAAGAGGCAAGAGCAGATATGGGAAGAGAGATTACTAAGCTGACAAATTTGGAGAAGAGAGAAGTCTCTATTCTTTTTTAATTATTCGGACTTTATGTACATTTTCATGCATATATGTGAAGTCAACTACACAGTCTTTCCATTATAAGGTTCTTGAGTCGTTGTTTTTTTTTGGGGGGGGGGGTGTACCGTAGTAGCTTTGAGAGATAAACAGTGTTCTTTAAGTTCATTAGACGGACAGGAGCCAGTATTCATACCCTTGTATGCAATCGTAAGGCCATCTGCATTTAAGGAACTGCAGGGCTTTGATAAAGCCGATTCTTACATTTAGAGGTCTGAGTACGTTCACAGTGGACGCAATGGCTTGACCACTGTTATGTGCCGATTGCTCCATTATGCTTCGTATTTGTGGATATAATATGAATGTCAAGAAATTTATAGATATCCGCGAAAAGAAAAATTCGTTGAGTAGACGTCGAAACTGAAATGCAGACATGCAAGAGCGAATAAAATGTGGAAGCTTATTCCATAACATGCTGTACTGTAACATAGAGGACGTGGCTAATGTCCGGTGATAACCAAGTTTCTGTTAGGATTATGATCGTTGGAGCAAGGTAGAAACAGAGAAATCGTAATCCCCCCATTTTACTTCTAATTCTCCTCACATTACTGTAAAGACACTTGGCTGTATTTCTAACGACATGGGGTATCTTGGTACTGGCAGACTGGAGGGAGTCGTGCGTAGTTGCAAAACTTGTTATAAGACGGCCAGCCCCAGTTAAACCGGCCCAATCACGTTTTTTCCCACAATGGTTTCTGGGAGTTTCATAGAGTCCAGGCTTGATTGTGCATCTTGTCTGTTGACAGTGATGGTGACTTCGGCGGTGGGCGGTGCTACCATTTGCTGTTGTCGCAGTGTCCTGGGTCTGCCTTCACAGCAGCGGACATTCCCACTGATGTTATCTTTTACTGTGTACCAAGTTTGCAGTACACTGGTTGAAAGTTCTTGACAGCCGAAGTTAACAGCCATCAACCGGGATGCTGTTATCGTCGTCAAATGTGAGGGACGTGGCAGTCTGCAGACCGCCGCCGCTGCTATCCCATTTAACCCCATCCTCGCTGACAACCACTGCCATTGCTGGACGTCGTGAGCATACTTTTCTACGACTGTGTCGGTTGTCAGTTCCGGTATGCCGTGGACAACCATAGTTGTTGGTTTCAGCGTTTAGGGCGCCTCGCGACCAAGGGCGGTCTGGTCTGGCTCTGCTGCCGGGTGACTTGTTGATGACTAGTGTGTGTGACAATAGCAAGAATCTTCCAGCTTCTTTAGCCGAGCTCAGGGTAACTCTCATTGGCGGAGGCTTTCCCTGAGGTGGGTAGTTGCCTTTGTAGAGCCTGCACAGTTTTGCTTCTAGGCTACCCAGTCCTAGTGTGAAGCGTACGGTTTCCCATTGCTGCCTGTCAGACGATTCTCTATTCTCAAGGAGACTATCGTGGCACACAGGGACGTTAAATAAGATGATGGAATTCGACCTGTGATCAGCTTCTCTATTTTCGTGTACTGTGGGTGGTTTTTTGTAAGAAGGGTGCACCTTCTTTTCCACTATCACCCACTTTTCCCGTTGCACAGTGGGGTAAGCCTCTAAAGTGGCTTCAGGGTTAGGGACGAATGTAGTTGGTCGCGTACCCGGTCGTCGTTTTGGTCTTTTTGGACTACTCACCGGTGTGACTAGCCGGGGTACAGTGCTGACACTCTTACTGCTTGGGCCTGTGGTAGTGGTTTGTGTAGGTGCCGGCATCAAAGCAGTCACTTCGATGTCTTTTACGACCTCCATCAGCGAGCCTTTAGAAAAGAGTGGCCATATACGGCACTGTGGGCAGATGTACCAGAACCACGTGCATGGGTAGCACGCCATGAAGGTGTAATATTGGTCTGGTATGTCCTCGTCACACTGACTGTGCACCCACTTATTGCAGATGTTGCACTCAAAGGCAGCATCCCTCTTGGCTACGGTGAGACCACATGTATGACAGTCGTTAGCCTGACTAGAAGGTTTAGTTAACGACTTCCTTTTCCTTCTCTTCCATCTCTCAGTGGTAGCCTTCACAGGTAGACTAGGGTTTGGGCTGGTGGCACCAGAAAGACATGCCCGTTGATGAACCACAGCACAAGAGTTCACTGGGACAGGAATTCGACTTTTCCCAGGAGGTGGTTGTTGCAGCTGTCCTGCTAAGGTCGGCCCGTGATCTTTTGCGGCGGCACTAAGCTTTTTGCCTCTGGCCCTCGTTACTACCACTGATGGGAAGGTTTGTGGCTGGGGTGAGGCTTTGCCTGAGATGTTCCTGATACCAGATTTGGTTAGGACTCGATTATTACTCATTTTTAGTGATGATTAGGGAGATATAAATGAGATACACAGATGGTTGTATCAAGCGAAACATAGAAAAGCGATGATAGATAAAGTGACTTCTTAACCTTACCTAGGACTGCCCGGTTGTACGACACGGAAGAATGCCCAAAGCTTCCCAAAGGTCCAAGGTATATGATCGAATGAGATAAGTAGTGCTGCAGTTGCAGCAACCTGAGCTATAGCAGTTGATCGAGGCAGTTAGACCCACCACACAGTTGTCCGTTTGGAAAGTGATAGTGTTGACGGACTGAGGGCTGTACGTTCTGTGGCAAAACGTTTTTCCAGTGAAACTGTAACTCTTGTAGGGGAAATATCCAATTGGGGAGGCTTATATATAGCTATTTCGGGATAGAACACAAGCGAGAAAAAACCCGTCAGTACTCAAAGAGCGCGCCAGCTTTTAGTATTTGGAGGTAAAGGCCTAGGTGAAGACAGAGTTGGCTAAAAAGAGCCAGTGGATATCAGTAGCTTCTTCTGAACTAATGGATGTACGTCAACGCATCCCTGCCTGCAGGCTCTGAGTACAATAAAAAGTGAACGCAACTTAAAAGGAGATTGAGAAAAGGTGTACGCAATGACCGCCAACAGCGGTGGGAAGTGAAGGCTGAAGAAACGGAAAAGGCAGCGACGATTGGTTACGGTACACAGTTATTTAGACTTATTAAGGAAACTGAGAGGAAAGGGTCGACAACAGTTAGTGAGGCTATAGAGGAGAAGGACGGATCTGCGATTCACTCAGAAAGGAGACGACCGGAACCATGGGTAGAACACTTCGAGGAGCAGTTCAACTGGCCTGCAGCCACCATTACGTTGCCCACTATCCAGTCGAATCCTGAATGGAACATTGAGATAGGCTCCCCAAGACTGGGAGAAGTCGAGAAAGCAGTAGGTAACCTGAAATGGGGAAGGCAGCAGGGAAACACGGACCAACTCCAGAGGTATACAAAGATGGCGGTAAGGTAGGTGCTCTTAGTCAGGTCAACGGGAGTGTTAACCAGTATATGGGAACCAAATACGATCCCCTCTGACTGGTCTAAATCACTGATTATTCCAGTCTTCAAGAAAGCGAGAAGTCCTCCAGTGATGACCACAGAAGAATCAGCCTGACGAACATAGTGTCCAAGACTCTAGGTTCTATAGTTCTTCGACACCTGAGTGGAGCTCGGGAACAGCAAGCCCGAGAAAACCAGGTAGGCAGGCAGGCAGGCAGACTTTAGACCCGGCAGCCGGTGTACCAACCAAGTATTCACACTGCCCCAAGTCCCAGAACACGGACACGCTTACCGACACTGGCTGTATTCCTTGACATGAAGGCGACATTCGACTCCGTTGATCGAGAAGTCTTATGGCAATGTCTCACTGAAAGGTGTGCCGAGTAAGTACACCACCTTATTGAAGGCTCTCTACTCGAACACTTGTGGGCGTATTGGAGCCTGCGGTGAAATGTCCGAGGAGCTATACTCATCGAGTGGTGCCGGTCAAGGGTGCCTACTCTCTCCATTCTTATTCAATTTTATCATAGATATTCTTATGGAGGTCTCCCTCTCGTCACCTGATTACACAGACGTTGACCTAATCACAGGCGAATTTTCTTTAGACCTAGAATATGCAGATGACATAGTCCTGTTAGGTTAATACGCTGACAAGGTGCAGGGTCTTCCGAACACTTTGAGTGGCAATTTGAGAATGTTAAGGATGCATTTTTCACCACCCAAATGCAAATGTCTGCTGCATGATTGGTCTTCAACGGTGCCTCACCACGGCTAACAATAGAGGGTGTAGTGGTTGAGGATCAGCGCTGGTGGCTCAGTGGCCGATGAGTTCGCCGCACGGATACGAGATGCTCGATTGGCTTTTGCCAACTTACGCCACCTATGGCGCCGCCATGATGTCCGATTGTCTATTAAGGGTCGCGTGTGCTGCAAAC
Organism: Heterobilharzia americana; assembly: GCA_944470555.2. Classification (NCBI taxonomy): domain Eukaryota; kingdom Metazoa; phylum Platyhelminthes; class Trematoda; order Strigeidida; family Schistosomatidae; genus Heterobilharzia; species Heterobilharzia americana. The sequence continues at coordinate 27,353 of CALYCZ020000147.1, read as the reverse complement.
CAGTCCGGTCTGCTCCACTGTATGACTGTGAAACATGGCCATTGAAGGTGGAAGACATGAGAAGGCTTCAAGTGTTTGACCACCTTTGCCTTCGTAATATAGGCCATATTCCGTGGTGTCACCACGTGAGTAATGCAGAAGTCAGGTGTAGAGTTTTAGTGAGAAGAGGCAAACCAGTTGACAGTTGAGGTTTGTGAACCTTCATCCACTGAAATGATTGTGACACGTGTTACTTATGCCTAGTCGACGATTGCCTTGTCACACAATGTTGGCTGAGGTGGGTCCAGGCTGGAAGGAGGCTCGAGGCGGCCAGACTAAAACATGGCATCAATGTATGAGGTGTTTGAGTGTTGGTTTGAGCAGTGTGGGGTGATGCATAATAGCCGGTTGGGGTCTGCGGGACAAGAGGAACCAATGGTTGGGGACTGTAATTGATATGGCTGAGAACCGATGCCAGTGGCGCAGATGTACACACACACTATCCTCATCTTAACAACGCTATACCGAATCTCACCATTTTCTCATTCTCCCTTTCTCTCTTTTCGTGCTTTATATCTCCTCTGACTGAATTTTCTTCTCTTCATCTTCACTGCCTTTTACTTGATGTACTGATATGAGGTGTGGCAACTCGAACCGTTAGGCAGTAATGCCTAGTCCTATGTTGATTTGGATGGACATGGATTTGATTTCACCAGACACCAGCACACACTAAAAATCAAACCGACTTCACTTCAATCTGAAGAAAGTGGAGATGGAGACGCAGCCTACTGGACACAAGATCAGGAAGAGGAGCAGGTGTAGGTCCACACCACTCACTACCTAGCGCAAGAAACCTTCAAAATCAAGTTGAAAGCCTTCAAAGAGGCTGGTGATAGACCGTAGTTTAAGTTCAGCACCCAGAACAGGAACTGAAGGACGGAACCACAAGGGACATCTTTACGTCAGTCATTAGGAAAAAATGGGAGACATTAGGCAACACCCCCGGGAAAACCTGTGTGGAAGAACACTGTGACTGCCTGAAAGAGACGCGGAAGGAAACCTGCATAACCGTGTTAGGAAGGAAGAAGAAGTAAGACAAGGAATGGATCTCGACGGATACATGGAAGCTGATAGAGGGGTGAGAGGAAGGTTTTGAAGAAGAATATGAACCAGTGCAGAGATGAACAACGAAAAGGGGAAGTCTTTAGAAGGACTGGTGCGGAATAATGCTTCTATCCACCTCAAGCAAAATATTACGCTGCATCATCCTGGAGAGGCTAAAAAATGCTCTGGATTCAAAATTACGACCGCTGCAGGCTGGCTGGCTTCAGCAAGAACAAATCATGTGCGGATCAAACTGCAACGTTACGCGTCATAGAACAGAGCATAGAATGGTATTCAACTCTCTACCTCGACTGCCTCAACTTCAACTTTGAAAATGCCTTCGACCGAGGCGTTAATCGAGAAGTAATCTGGTATCTTTCATATACCTGCCCGGGCAGCATCGTCTCAACTACAGGCGGCACAGGCACAGATGAGGACGCCAAAGCCAGGGTCGGAAAGACAGCAAGACAGACCTTTATTAATCTGAGATCAGTATGGAGATCTACTGTGCTGCACTGCATTTAGCATAAAGCGTGAACAAGGTCCGGATCTTCAACACTAATGTCAATTCAGTGCTTCTATGCGATGGTTGAGACTTAGCGAGTCACGAAAAGCACTTCCAACAAACTACAGACACTCATCAACAGCTGCCACCTACGCTCACTCTGTACTGAAGATCAGATGGCCAGAATAATAAGAATAAGCAGTAAGGAACTCTGGCTGGCTGAGGACGAACCAACCAAGAACCCATCGCCCAACAGATATGCAGAAAGTGGAGATGGATTGGGCATACATTGAGAAGACCATTTGGGGACATCACACGCCAGACCAGGCCCTCAAGTGGAACCCAAAGGGGAAAAGACGAGTTGGGCATCCAATGGTGACATGGAGATAGTGTGGGGAAGAAATGAAGGCTTCTGGTCAGTTGTGGAGCCAGGTTAAAAAGACTGAAGAGAACAGAGTGAAATGGAGACGTGCTAGTGAAGCTCTATGTTTCACTAGGAACCCAAAGGATCGATTATGTATATATATATGTATATATATATATATATATATATGACCCCTAAAACGGATTGCACGAACGCCATAAATAATTTAAAATCCACTGTCGAAATCTCACAACTAAAGATCCGTTTACAAGGAGTAAACCAAAAGCAAAATCCTTCAGTTCATTACATTGTATTAGCCGTTATCAGCAATCCCCACCTCTAAAGACTGATGTTTCTGTGAAAATAACTCCCTACACGAGAGGTATGATGACAATGCTGATAGACAGACAGAATCAATGTAGAGCCTCACACACAAGTTCATGCCTTCAAGTTGCCAGAATTCACAGTATTACATAAAGAACAGATGGATAGAATAAGAGCAATATCAAAGAAGACGAAGATGTAGCAAGGAATAACCAATAGGAAGATCAAGGTTAGTGCGGTGTCAAATAGTGAATACATGTGTGGCGTTGTCACTGATTTTCAACAGTCTTCAACCACTTATTCCTATCTTCCCGGGGGCCCCAGCCAGGAAGTTGACATCTCTCTATATACGGCTCAAACTAACAGTAAGAGACTTCATCGACTGGTGCCAGATCTTAGTCTGGCCACCATGAATCCCCTTCCAACTTAATCCAACTTCTTTTAGCATTGTACATCGAGGTAAGCGGTGGCTCGCTCTACATACACAGTACACATCAGTCGATGAAGGTCCACAACCTCATCAATCGACTTGCTTATCTTCCCTAGTATCCTTCGTCTGATCTCAACGTTGCTTACACGGTTATTCCACTAGACGCGAACAATGCTTTAAAGACGTCTGTGATCAAAACCCTGCAATCGCTTCATGTCTCCTAATTTTTACGTCTATGTCTCACAGCCGTACAACAGGACAGGAGGGAATGCAGAGCAGTATACTTGTCATTTGATAAATAGTCGGATATTTCACTAGTCGGCGTTACAAATGACGCAAGTTGCTTAGTGGCAAACGGGCCAGCAGAGATTGCATCAACAGCCAGGCCGTTTGTGATGATGCGACCCCCAAGTAAGTGAATTAGTCCACACATTCTACCACTTCACTTTCGATCTTTAAACTAGTAATTGCAGTAGACCAGTCCTGGAGCATCATTTTACATTTGACAGGTCCCAGCGAAACGCATGCCAAACATACTCAGATTTCTGCGCAACGTGTCCAGAAGACCCCGCATTTTGTCAGAGTATTCGCCTAACAGCACAATATCGTCTGCATACTACAAGTCAATCAGATGGCCCCCAGGCAGTAGGTTAATCCCTATGAAGCCATACGTACCTAAGGTTACGTCAATAAGCACGTCTGTGACGAGGTTAAATAGGAATGGTAGCAGTGGGCATCCCTGGCGGACACCACTGGTTTTCGTCAACTCAGGTGACAATTCTCCATAAGCTCTTAAACGGCTAAGTGAGTTTGAGTAGAGAGGTTTGATTAATATTATATGCTCACGGTCAGCAGAGTCCAGTGCCGCCTTCACGTCAAGAAATATACCAAGTGTCAGGCTTCGGTAAGTATGCCTGTGTTCCAGAACTTGTCGTAAGGTCTGAAGGTGATCGACTCACCCTCATCCCAGTCCAAAACCTGCCTGGTGTTCTCGAGTTCCAACTGGGGGCGTCGGATAACTATGGATCCTAGGATCTTGAACGCAAACTAATTCCCCTGTCGTTGTTACAGGAAAACTTTCCTCCTTCTTATAACTGGGATGATCAGTGAAGTACACCAGTCTGATGGCACTGCCTCTGACTCCCATACACCACTTAGTAGCTCCATCACTCATCACCAATTTTCTACTTTCGTCCTTGAAAACTTCGAGTGGCAAAATGTCAGGTCTTGCCGCTTTGCATCGTTTCAAGTTCTATGAACTCTCAGGAAAAGTTGGAAGATCGACGTCTACGTCGCATTCAGGTTCAGTTTAGTTGGATGTTGACCAACTGAAGCGTTGCTGGGGATCTGTTGAATTGTGCTTAAGTGTCCTGCCTAACATTCTAGCCTCCTGGCCTAGGAGGTTATCACGGTCCCATCCCTTTTCAGTGATCATCCTGCTCACTATCGTCTTCTTTTCGATATCCTTAATAAGTGTAAATAGTTCCCGAGTGTTACTCACCTCTGATGTCATCTCCATCTCTCTCGATCGCTTTCGTCATCCATTACTGCCGGCGATTAACGCAAAGACTTGCGTTTAAGTTCCTTTCGCTTTTCTTCGTGGTTATAGCCCGTTGGAATTGACCTTCTCGCATCAATCAGTTCGGAAGACGTTGCGGAAATTTAATGACGTTTCCTAACCTTCGGGTGTCGGTTATAAATTGTCTTTACCGCTGTTTCGACAGCAGCTTTGATATCACTCTAGGTTTTTTCAGGATGAGCATAACTGTCACGTTCAGATAAATGATTATCTAACTCCTTTACAAATACGTAATTGGCGTCCATATCAACCAATTGAGCATCGATAGGCCTCTGGCCCGTTTCCTGCGGTCAGTAAGTCACAGACATACACAAACCCATACTAACACGTCATCGGAGTCCGAACTGGTACTCCACCTATTCTCTCCAACGATGGCTTTTGACAACGTGATCTGTGCCGATTGTTGGTTTGAAATCGGCAGACGCTATGTGGAACAGTGTCTCTCCTTATGCCTTAAGTTAGTGCTGGCCAGAAACAAGTGATTGTCGGAGCAAAATTGCAACAGACGATCACCTTTGTCAGTTCGTTGGCATAAAATTCCAGAAATACCCCAAGGATACCTTCCAGTTGAATCAGCAAGCTTCCTTACTTGAGGGTTTAAGCCACCTGCAATTGTGACTACAACTGAACGGTTTGCTTTCCGTAGCAAAATTGATAGCCTTTTATAGAAACCACCCTTTGCATTATCCGCACTGTAGTTGGTGAGTGCGTAGGCATATAATACGAAAAAAACACCGGTTGGTCTCACGAGCCTTCGTAGTCCTTACAGATCCATTCGGTTGAACAGCAGATACACGACTTTTGACTGGAATCCACTCGAAAAGCGCACTTTCTGCTCAACAACTTAGTGCTATGCCTACATCGGCGGGTCCACGAGAGCTAGACATTGGGTCTCCCGATACTTTAGACGAATTTTGGAGATTTATTATTGTGGTCTTGGGCAGGTGAGGTCAATTGAATAACCGCACTCGGGTCCTGTATACGCGCCTCAGAGAAACAGCATGAATCCATGGCTAGAAATTCCAGTTTTGGCCACAGATGCTTTCTGCCTGATTTAGCAAAGAGTTCAGACGTTGAAAGCTCCTACATGAAATCGATGGCGGGATCTTAGGAGCCTAGGAATGAGATATCGATGGCTTTGATCGTTTGCAGTTGTCACAGACCGCAGTTGAGGCTTAATATTAGTATCAGGAGGTAAAGGCCCAGGTGAAGACAGAGTTGAGAAGGACAGGTCATGTTTGATTGGGTCTTGTGCATTACTGGGAGCGTGAGGGCGACTGACACTTGCCGGCTGCTCACACCGTAGAAGGCTGATTCTTCTTAGGTTGCCTGAAATAGAAAAAGATTCGTGTGACCATAGACCTCATGGGACATCACAAACGGCCTTTCTGCAAGTTTGGAATTTCGGCTTTTTTACTTTCGAATCCAACTATGAACTCCTATTGCAAGCATCGGCACCCCACGACGGGTGGAAGTATACTCTTTTGGGGGCAGACTTTTTAACCCTCCCCCCTCCCATAGAGAAGGCAGCTACAGCGTGGCACTGGTGATCCCCCCCAGTCGGCAGCACGACTTCGCCCTCAGATCCGCATCACAGTGTAGTAAATAACACCTTGATGGTGACTGCTTTCTTTCTAACCGCTATCCAACAAACCTTTCTGGTATGGCACAACCCCAGTTAACAAGGATTTCACCAGCATAACTCTTTGGGTCACTGCGATATACAAGCACAATCACCACGTCAAAGCAGCAGCTACCAGTCGGTGACAACAACAATGACTTGCTTCTTACATCTGAAGTGGTGACCATTCAAATTATCAGAAATGCAATAAGAAAGATGAAATTCATGAGACTTAGATCACATTTAGGTGAAAAGAATTCCTGTCGCTTTGTTGCGTAAACTGACATGTCTTGATATATCCTTTGAAAGGATAGCTGAGAAAAACAAAGCTCTGATACTTTTACGATACTATGGGTCCCTAGACACCTGTCTAAATGTCGCTTAAATTATCGACGCTTCACCCACACCCATGAACCACTCACTGAACCAAACGCAAGATAAGTTGGGATCTAGCAGTCTCCCACCTTCACCTAATGTACAACGGAAGACAGACTAACGCCCTTTTACCCTTTTATTATTTTCGGTCTGAGTAGTGCATATATGCAACTGAATTACATGACCATAACCTGCCAAAATTCATAGAAATGTAATGACTAACTTCACGTACGAATATTGGGATAAGGTAAGGCAATTAGTTCCATTTTATGTGCAATTATTTCGCAACCGCCAATCGTACTAAACTGGATTAGGGGTAAATAAAATTTCTTGAGTTGATCTGTACGGTTTTACTACGAAATAAGTCTTCATTAAAATTTCTTTTGAAATGAATTAAATGATACAAATGATACTTGTGATATTTCACTTCCCATTTGTTCGCAGAGCAACAACAAGATGACTGAGATATATATTGGCAGAAGTCTACAAAAAGAGTTGAGTGAAACATAATCACTACGATATGTTGCAAATGAAGATTCTCGAATCCTTACCACCGACGCCAGTAACAATCAATACGGATGCGATCGAGAAGGCAACGTAAACAAACTGATATGCCGCTAACCTGAGCGGGTAATATGGGATCACTTGTAACAAAATATAACATACATAGATATAAAACGATATGACACCTACCGCATGACTCGCGAACGCCTATGACAAGCTGTGAGTCAATGACTTGACCACACCTCTCATCTTGTATGAGCTTAATAGCACTATCCAGCAGTTTCTGCTTGATGGACTCGTAAATTGTACTGTTCCATGTTTCGAGCATTAGCTAAAATGTAAATAGACCATCAATTTTGAAATACTTTTCTGATAGTACTTTCCTGAAGATGACGTTTGTTCGGACCATTGAGATGCTTCCCAACCAAATAGTTTTCTAGCGGACTGAATGGTTGAGGGAGATATTCGCTCTGTTTAGAAAACTTATTCCATTGAGCAATATAGGATTTTAATAGCGAAGACTCATCCTGATTACGCATTACAAGCTAAGTGACACAAATTAGAGAGTAATGATTACCTGCTGAACCCTCATAATCGACTCTCTAACGGTCTCTGTGAGTGAAGAAATAATAGCTGGTGTTGCTGACTCTTGCCATGATACAATATAATGCACATCACTACTCAAAACATAGTAAAAATGGCTTCTTACGCAAACATATTTTGCCACTCATCTCTACTGACATTCTCAGTATTTAGGATACGCTTTACAATCGTGTTCACCTTTGGCCATCTTTGTTCATAGCAATCCTCATGACACTTATGAAGGTGTATTTCATAAACTAAAAGTTGAATAACTTACATCAACCGCTAGCATTAGAAGTCTCTCGTATCACGCGCCAGTCAAATGACTCTTCCAAGGACTCCAATATCCAATATCTTTTAACGAGCTAGTGTTAACCAATTGATTTCTTCGCGCTCGTTTTTATGTCTTGTGGAACGGTTCCAGGTCTTTGGTGGATTCCAATGCAGTAGGTCTACCCACTCGACTGCTGTAGCTCTGGTTAGCCTGACGGGCGGTTGGGTGTTGTTTAGATTTGTAGGGAGTGTTTGTTTATTTGCCTTTCTTCCGAGGACTGTGGTCAGTGGTTTCCTCAGATGTCGTGCCAGCAGACAATTTGTCGGAATGGTTGTAAAAAGGAGATGAAAAATACGTGCAGAGGAACCAAGGGAGAGAAAGTACAGAGAGAGACAAGATAGAAAAAGAAAGGAAAATAGGAAGAAGAATAATATATAAAAAAAGATTAGGAAAAAGGAAACGGCACGGAAGGATGAAAAATTGGTAGGTTCATGGGGAATAGATGATAGGGAGAGCTTTGGTTAAAGTTTGAGAGCATAAAGCCAGAAGGAGGAATAATAAGTAACATGATAGGACGAATAAGAATATAGTTATTCTTTTAGCAGGAGACGGTAACTGAAGGGGACGTCTACAGGAAGGTATAAGGTTGAGCCAAGATCTCAGTGATAGTGGTTTTACAAAGTGTTCAGTAACGGTTGGTCGTACCGAGTTAGTAAGTCGTGTTAGCCTAGCCGACATCCTAGTTGGATGAGCGCAAACAGTGCGTCGCTGCGTAACTGTCCAACCTCTTCTTGAAGCTGTCAACAGACGAAGCAGTAGCGATCTCGGCAGGCAATGCGTTCCAGTGGCCGCAAACTCGCAGAGAGAAGAAGTGTGATCGCACACGGGTTTTCGTTCTTTGGTGAGCGATTCTCCTTAGGTTACCACGAGGATTGCCGTAGTGGCCGTTCGATAGGATTCCACTGTTCGGATGACCTGGGTTACTGAATATTTTGTCATATTTTTGCCGTCATCAGGTCACCACGTAATCTGCGCTAGCTTAGGGAGTAGAGCCCCAGATCTTTCAGCCTATCCTGATATGGTTTTTGCCTCATTACCACGACACCCTTTGTAGCTCGCCTTTGGACTTTCTCCAGGAGGTTCACGTCTCTTTTCAGATATGGTGGTACAATGACGTTGTGTACCTCCAGGTGGGGTCGTATATAGGTCTTATGCAGCTTCAAAAAAGTTCCGGGGTCAGGGTACCCAACCGTCTGCACATGAAATGCAGTACTGCGTAGGCTCTGGAGGCATCTGAATAATTGGGGCTAGTGTCTAGTTTGTCAGTTAGTATCAGCCCTAGGTCTTTCTCTGTGGTGGTGTGGGAGAGTTGTGTTCCGCAGAGAGAATAGGGCACCTTCTGAGAGTCTGAGGTGCGGAGAAACATGGCTCGGCATTTATCTAGGTTAAATACAAGTCCATTAATATCCACCCACTCCGCAAGTAATCTGAGATCACTTTGCAGTACACTTGATTCTGTTTCTGACTTCACAGCTCTCTGTAGCTTAACATCATCAGCGTAGAGTAGAATTGGGGAGCTGAGATTCAGTGGGAGGTCGTTCGCAAAACAAAGGAATAGCAGTGGACCAAGAGTCGCCCCTTGTGATACACCAGATGATGATGTCCTCCAAGTAGAGCAAACTCTGTTGGCTTTTGTGCAGAATTGTCTACCGTCTAAGTAGTCCCGCAACCATGAAAGCACTTGTCCCTTGATGCCCAACCTTTCTATTTTGTGAGTAAGAACGGTGTGTGGAACTGTGTCGAAGGCCTTAGTAAAATCCAGGAAACTAACATGGACAGGAATTCGGAGGTCCCAGCATGCCGTCCACTTATCACCTGCCGCCAGAACGTTTGTGGCACACGACCCACCCTTTCTGAAACCATGTTGAGCATCACTAAGTACTCCCTGACATGGTCATCTACCGGGCTCTCCATTACTTTTGACACCACTGGTAGAAGGGCTATGAGTCGGTAGCATTTTGGGTTCTGCATGTCTCCACCTTTGAAGATGGGGGACAGGTTAGCACTTTTCCACTCTTGTGGAAGCATGTGATTGTCAAGGGAGTGTTGAAACAAGTTACACAGCGGACCGCACAAGGCACCCGCGCATTGTTTCAGCACAGCCGGTCGAATGTCATCACACCCTGGTGATTTCCATGCGCGAAGCTTTGACAGTTTTTCGAGGACCATAGCGGGAGTTACCTTTATTCCAGGTAACTCAACTGCGTTTCGTGGTGATGAATTTCTGTCGGACAGTTGGCAATGTTGGTTCGATAGGGACGTATTGAGCTGCGTATCGAAGGTGGCACTAAAGGCTTCGGCTTCAGCCATGAGGTTCGCTTCCGCGGTATTGCTGTGATCACTGGGACGTTTTCAGAGGCAGCCCTCTTGATGATATCTCTGACTAGTTCCCAATGTTGGTCAATCGACAGGTTGCTCCACTCCTGAGGCCATGGTGCTGTCGACAGATATTGGTTCATCGACACGTGGTTCGCTTTGTTGTAGCAAAGACAAGGGCGCGACTCCTCCCATGATAGTTGTTCGTTGAGTACCAGATCGAACACTACCACGCCGTGATCGCTGCTGCCGAGGGGGGATTGAACCTGTACATTTTCTACCAGCAGTGGGTTACTGGTAAAAAGGTAGTCCAGTTTGGACGGCTTTCCGCCCGAACCCCAGCGAGTGTCATCACCAATATTCTCGTGCAGCCCAGCCATTTTGATAGCGTTGAGTAGGTTTCGGTCGAACCTTCGGCTTGAGATTCCCTTATCCTGCCCAAGATTGAGAGTTGGAGCATTAAGGTCGCCGGCTATAATGACCTGGTCATATCCGATGGACGTCGCTCGGGGCATTACTTGCAGCAGTTGTCGGTTATCTTCCACGCTGCTAGTAGGTGTTCTGTAGACGCCTCCTACTAGGTACTTGGTGTATCCAACCTTAAATTGACACCAGATGGAGTCTGGGAGCCCTGAAAGTAGGGTTTCAGTTGCTCGTTCACTTTTGAAATTATCACTTATAAGCATCGCCACTCCTCCTCCTTCCTTAAACTCCCTGTCTCTCCTGAACAGACGCATACCGTCTATAGATAAATAAATAAATGTTTTATTCTCGCTCTAAAAAAGATTTTAACATGAGAGAAGCCAGTTTACAGGCTTCATCACGTTGATACACCTCAAAATATCTACAAGACTCTAGCCCTGAGTGGTACTGACGGAATGTCATTAAACTCAGTTAAAAACTGCCGAAGGTCCTGCTAGTTATGAAATGAACAGGTAAGTGTTACTTTACAGCGTACATACAGTGTTAAAGTTTAGATAATAGTAAATATTGTCCTCATCTAACAGGTTCAACATGAGGGATACCAGTTAACAAGCACCGTCAAATTCATAATTTTTGAAAGTATCTGGTATTATATAATTTACATATCAAGTTATTAGTGTGCATAATCTTATTAAAATTTACTAAAATTCATGAGACGGATATGGATCCCCATCTCCCATCACATTGATAGGCTCCACTATCAACATCAAAAGCACGCAGTGTTCAAAGTTTGCGTTGTAACCAACCGACGCTGTTAGCCCATTCGCATAGTTTGCTGATTAGTAATATAACATTTTATCACACAGAATGATCTTCAGTTTTTATCTTTGCTAACCACAAAGGACCCATTTATACAATCTGGAGTATCAATGACGTATCCATAGTTATATAACAAACGTGCATGACTATATCAATGCATTTCCGGTCGACATGTTACTTTTAAAGGTAATATGGATTAATTCTGCTGGTAGTACTTGTTGTATTGGATGAAAATAGATGTTGAAACAGCCAACAGCCCAAGTGGCAGTATTTATACATAGACCTAGGGTATCTTTTGTATTAGCATAGGTGGCATCATTCGAGAAGTGTATTTGATGCACAGTAAGTTCCATGTGAAAAGGTCTCTTGGTACAGAGTACCAGAAAATGTCTAGTGTGGAGCCATTGCAGGTGAGTGACGTCCTGAGTCAATATTTTAATTGGTCTCTGGTTTAATCATCTGTTCAGAATGTCTCTGCTACTAATACTGTTGGGAATGGTCAGACGGTTCGTCGCAAGAAAAATCATGACCAGTAGGTGAGTTAATCTTGAAGATGATCCGGATTTGCGAAAGAGTGGGAGCAGTCCAATAATTATTGGCGTCAATGAGCAGGTGTTATTCCCATAAGTAATCATGTTCAGACTGAATTTGAACATCATATGTCGACTTGCAGCTGTTTCCGCAAATGGGAAGAGAAAGAAGAGGCAAGAGCAGATATGGGAAGAGAGATTACTAAGCTGACAAATTTGGAGAAGAGAGAAGTCTCTATTCTTTTTTAATTATTCGGACTTTATGTACATTTTCATGCATATATGTGAAGTCAACTACACAGTCTTTCCATTATAAGGTTCTTGAGTCGTTGTTTTTTTTTGGGGGGGGGGGTGTACCGTAGTAGCTTTGAGAGATAAACAGTGTTCTTTAAGTTCATTAGACGGACAGGAGCCAGTATTCATACCCTTGTATGCAATCGTAAGGCCATCTGCATTTAAGGAACTGCAGGGCTTTGATAAAGCCGATTCTTACATTTAGAGGTCTGAGTACGTTCACAGTGGACGCAATGGCTTGACCACTGTTATGTGCCGATTGCTCCATTATGCTTCGTATTTGTGGATATAATATGAATGTCAAGAAATTTATAGATATCCGCGAAAGAAAAAATTCGTTGAGTAGACGTCGAAACTGAAATGCAGACATGCAAGAGCGAATAAAATGTGGAAGCTTATTCCATAACATGCTGTACTGTAACATAGAGGACGTGGCTAATGTCCGGTGATAACCAAGTTTCTGTTAGGATTATGATCGTTGGAGCAAGGTAGAAACAGAGAAATCGTAATCCCCCCATTTTACTTCTAATTCTCCTCACATTACTGTAAAGACACTTGGCTGTATTTCTAACGACATGGGGTATCTTGGTACTGGCAGACTGGAGGGAGTCGTGCGTAGTTGCAAAACTTGTTATAAGACGGCCAGCCCCAGTTAAACCGGCCCAATCACGTTTTTTCCCACAATGGTTTCTGGGAGTTTCATAGAGTCCAGGCTTGATTGTGCATCTTGTCTGTTGACAGTGATGGTGACTTCGGCGGTGGGCGGTGCTACCATTTGCTGTTGTCGCAGTGTCCTGGGTCTGCCTTCACAGCAGCGGACATTCCCACTGATGTTATCTTTTACTGTGTACCAAGTTTGCAGTACACTGGTTGAAAGTTCTTGACAGCCGAAGTTAACAGCCATCAACCGGGATGCTGTTATCGTCGTCAAATGTGAGGGACGTGGCAGTCTGCAGACCGCCGCCGCTGCTATCCCATTTAACCCCATCCTCGCTGACAACCACTGCCATTGCTGGACGTCGTGAGCATACTTTTCTACGACTGTGTCGGTTGTCAGTTCCGGTATGCCGTGGACAACCATAGTTGTTGGTTTCAGCGTTTAGGGCGCCTCGCGACCAAGGGCGGTCTGGTCTGGCTCTGCTGCCGGGTGACTTGTTGATGACTAGTGTGTGTGACAATAGCAAGAATCTTCCAGCTTCTTTAGCCGAGCTCAGGGTAACTCTCATTGGCGGAGGCTTTCCCTGAGGTGGGTAGTTGCCTTTGTAGAGCCTGCACAGTTTTGCTTCTAGGCTACCCAGTCCTAGTGTGAAGCGTACGGTTTCCCATTGCTGCCTGTCAGACGATTCTCTATTCTCAAGGAGACTATCGTGGCACACAGGGACGTTAAATAAGATGATGGAATTCGACCTGTGATCAGCTTCTCTATTTTCGTGTACTGTGGGTGGTTTTTTGTAAGAAGGGTGCACCTTCTTTTCCACTATCACCCACTTTTCCCGTTGCACAGTGGGGTAAGCCTCTAAAGTGGCTTCAGGGTTAGGGACGAATGTAGTTGGTCGCGTACCCGGTCGTCGTTTTGGTCTTTTTGGACTATTCACCGGTGTGACTAGCCGGGGTACAGTGCTGACACTCTTACTGCTTGGGCCTGTGGTAGTGGTTTGTGTAGGTGCCGGCATCAAAGTAGTCACTTCGATGTCTTTTACGACCTCCATCAGCGAGCCTTTAGAAAAGAGTGGCCTTATACGGCACTGTGGGCAGATGTACCAGAACCACGTGCATGGGTAGCGCGCCATGAAGGTGTAATATTGGTCTGGTATGTCCTCGTCACACTGACTGTGCACCCACTTATTGCAGATGTTGCACTCAAAGGCAGCATCCCTCTTGGCTACGGTGAGACCACATGTATGACAGTCGTTAGCCTGACTAGAAGGTTTAGTTAACGACTTCCTTTTCCTTCTCTTCCATCTCTCAGTGGTAGCCTTCACAGGTAGACTAGGGTTTGGGCTGGTGGCACCAGAAAGACATGCCCGTTGATGAACCACAGCACAAGAGTTCACTGGGACAGGAATTCGACTTTTCCCAGGAGGTGGTTGTTGCAGCTGTCCTGCTAAGGTCGGCCCGTGATCTTTTGCGGCGGCACTAAGCTTTTTGCCTCTGGCCCTCGTTACTACCACTGATGGGAAGGTTTGTGGCTGGGGTGAGGCTTTGCCTGAGATGTTCCTGATACCAGATTTGGTTAGGACTCGATTATTACTCATTTTTAGTGGTGATTAGGGAGATATAAATGAGATACACAGATGGTTGTATCAAGCGAAACATAGAAAAGCGATGATAGATAAAGTAAGTTCTCAACCTTACCTAGGACTGCCCGGTTGTACGACACGGAAGAATGCCCAAAGCTTCCCAAAGGTCCAAGGTATATGATCGAATGAGATAAGTAGTGCTGCAGTTGCAGCAACCTGAGCTATAGCAGTTGATCGAGGCAGTTAGACCCACCACACAGTTGTCCGTTTGGAAAGTGATAGTGTTGACGGACTGAGGGCTGTACGTTCTGTGGCAAAACGTTTTTCCAGTGAAACTGTAACTCTTGTAGGGGAAATATCCAATTGGGGAGGCTTATATATAGCTATTTCGGGATAGAACACAAGCGAGAAAAAACCCGTCAGTACTCAAAGAGCGCGCCAGCTTTTAGTATTTGGAGGTAAAGGCCTAGGTGAAGACAGAGTTGGCTAAAAAGAGCCAGTGGATATCAGTAGCTTCTTCTGAACTAATGGATGTACGTCAACGCATCCCTGCCTGCAGGCTCTGAGTACAATAAAAAGTGAACGCAACTTAAAAGGAGATTGAGAAAAGGTGTACGCAATGACCGCCAACAGCGGTGGGAAGTGAAGGCTGAAGAAACGGAAAAGGCAGCGACGATTGGTTACGGTACACAGTTATTTAGACTTATTAAGGAAACTGAGAGGAAAGGGTCGACAACAGTTAGTGAGGCTATAGAGGAGAAGGACGGATCTGCGATTCACTCAGAAAGGAGACGACCGGAACCATGGGTAGAACACTTCGAGGAGCAGTTCAACTGGCCTGCAGCCACCATTACGTTGCCCACTATCCAGTCGAATCCTGAATGGAACATTGAGATAGGCTCCCCAAGACTGGGAGAAGTCGAGAAAGCAGTAGGTAACCTGAAATGGGGAAGGCAGCAGGGAAACACGGACCAACTCCAGAGGTATACAAAGATGGCGGTAAGGTAGGTGCTCTTAGTCAGGTCAACGGGAGTGTTAACCAGTATATGGGAACCAAATACGATCCCCTCTGACTGGTCTAAATCACTGATTATTCCAGTCTTCAAGAAAGCGAGAAGTCCTCCAGTGATGACCACAGAAGAATCAGCCTGACGAACATAGTGTCCAAGACTCTAGGTTCTATAGTTCTTCGACACCTGAGTGGAGCTCGGGAACAGCAAGCCCGAGAAAACCAGGTAGGCAGGCAGGCAGGCAGACTTTAGACCCGGCAGCCGGTGTACCAACCAAGTATTCACACTGCCCCAAGTCCCAGAACACGGACACGCTTACCGACACTGGCTGTATTCCTTGACATGAAGGCGACATTCGACTCCGTTGATCGAGAAGTCTTATGGCAATGTCTCACTGAAAGGTGTGCCGAGTAAGTACACCACCTTATTGAAGGCTCTCTACTCGAACACTTGTGGGCGTATTGGAGCCTGCGGTGAAATGTCCGAGGAGCTATACTCATCGAGTGGTGCCGGTCAAGGGTGCCTACTCTCTCCATTCTTATTCAATTTTATCATAGATATTCTTATGGAGGTCTCCCTCTCGTCACCTGATTACACAGACGTTGACCTAATCACAGGCGAATTTTCTTTAGACCTAGAATATGCAGATGACATAGTCCTGTTAGGTTAATACGCTGACAAGGTGCAGGGTCTTCCGAACACTTTGAGTGGCAATTTGAGAATGTTAAGGATGCATTTTTCACCACCCAAATGCAAATGTCTGCTGCATGATTGGTCTTCAACGGTGCCTCACCACGGCTAACAATAGAGGGTGTAGTGGTTGAGGATCAGCGCTGGTGGCTCAGTGGCCGATGAGTTCG
The DNA here is from genome assembly GCA_944470555.2 of Heterobilharzia americana. Lineage (NCBI taxonomy): Eukaryota > Metazoa > Platyhelminthes > Trematoda > Strigeidida > Schistosomatidae > Heterobilharzia > Heterobilharzia americana. Next base: position 11,160 of record CALYCZ020000147.1, on the reverse strand, counting down.
CCGCACGGATACGAGATGCTCGATTGGCTTTTGCCAACTTACGCCACCTATGGCGCCGCCATGATGTCCGATTGTCTATTAAGGGTCGCGTGTGCTGCAAACCAGTCCGGTCTGCTCCACTGTATGACTGTGAAACATGGCCATTGAAGGTGGAAGACATGAGAAGGCTTCAAGTGTTTGACCACCTTTGCCTTCGTAATATAGGCCATATTCCGTGGTGTCACCACGTGAGTAATGCAGAAGTCAGGTGTAGAGTTTTAGTGAGAAGAGGCAAACCAGTTGACAGTTGAGGTTTGTGAACCTTCATCCACTGAAATGATTGTGACACGTGTTACTTATGCCTAGTCGACGATTGCCTTGTCACACAATGTTGGCTGAGGTGGGTCCAGGCTGGAAGGAGGCTCGAGGCGGCCAGACTAAAACATGGCATCAATGTATGAGGTGTTTGAGTGTTGGTTTGAGCAGTGTGGGGTGATGCATAATAGCCGGTTGGGGTCTGCGGGACAAGAGGAACCAATGGTTGGGGACTGTAATTGATATGGCTGAGAACCGATGCCAGTGGCGCAGATGTACACACACACTATCCTCATCTTAACAACGCTATACCGAATCTCACCATTTTCTCATTCTCCCTTTCTCTCTTTTCGTGCTTTATATCTCCTCTGACTGAATTTTCTTCTCTTCATCTTCACTGCCTTTTACTTGATGTACTGATATGAGGTGTGGCAACTCGAACCGTTAGGCAGTAATGCCTAGTCCTATGTTGATTTGGATGGACATGGATTTGATTTCACCAGACACCAGCACACACTAAAAATCAAACCGACTTCACTTCAATCTGAAGAAAGTGGAGATGGAGACGCAGCCTACTGGACACAAGATCAGGAAGAGGAGCAGGTGTAGGTCCACACCACTCACTACCTAGCGCAAGAAACCTTCAAAATCAAGTTGAAAGCCTTCAAAGAGGCTGGTGATAGACCGTAGTTTAAGTTCAGCACCCAGAACAGGAACTGAAGGACGGAACCACAAGGGACATCTTTACGTCAGTCATTAGGAAAAAATGGGAGACATTAGGCAACACCCCCGGGAAAACCTGTGTGGAAGAACACTGTGACTGCCTGAAAGAGACGCGGAAGGAAACCTGCATAACCGTGTTAGGAAGGAAGAAGAAGTAAGACAAGGAATGGATCTCGACGGATACATGGAAGCTGATAGAGGGGTGAGAGGAAGGTTTTGAAGAAGAATATGAACCAGTGCAGAGATGAACAACGAAAAGGGGAAGTCTTTAGAAGGACTGGTGCGGAATAATGCTTCTATCCACCTCAAGCAAAATATTACGCTGCATCATCCTGGAGAGGCTAAAAAATGCTCTGGATTCAAAATTACGACCGCTGCAGGCTGGCTGGCTTCAGCAAGAACAAATCATGTGCGGATCAAACTGCAACGTTACGCGTCATAGAACAGAGCATAGAATGGTATTCAACTCTCTACCTCGACTGCCTCAACTTCAACTTTGAAAATGCCTTCGACCGAGGCGTTAATCGAGAAGTAATCTGGTATCTTTCATATACCTGCCCGGGCAGCATCGTCTCAACTACAGGCGGCACAGGCACAGATGAGGACGCCAAAGCCAGGGTCGGAAAGACAGCAAGACAGACCTTTATTAATCTGAGATCAGTATGGAGATCTACTGTGCTGCACTGCATTTAGCATAAAGCGTGAACAAGGTCCGGATCTTCAACACTAATGTCAATTCAGTGCTTCTATGCGATGGTTGAGACTTAGCGAGTCACGAAAAGCACTTCCAACAAACTACAGACACTCATCAACAGCTGCCACCTACGCTCACTCTGTACTGAAGATCAGATGGCCAGAATAATAAGAATAAGCAGTAAGGAACTCTGGCTGGCTGAGGACGAACCAACCAAGAACCCATCGCCCAACAGATATGCAGAAAGTGGAGATGGATTGGGCATACATTGAGAAGACCATTTGGGGACATCACACGCCAGACCAGGCCCTCAAGTGGAACCCAAAGGGGAAAAGACGAGTTGGGCATCCAATGGTGACATGGAGATAGTGTGGGGAAGAAATGAAGGCTTCTGGTCAGTTGTGGAGCCAGGTTAAAAAGACTGAAGAGAACAGAGTGAAATGGAGACGTGCTAGTGAAGCTCTATGTTTCACTAGGAACCCAAAGGATCGATTATGTATATATATATGTATATATATATATATATATATATGACCCCTAAAACGGATTGCACGAACGCCATAAATAATTTAAAATCCACTGTCGAAATCTCACAACTAAAGATCCGTTTACAAGGAGTAAACCAAAAGCAAAATCCTTCAGTTCATTACATTGTATTAGCCGTTATCAGCAATCCCCACCTCTAAAGACTGATGTTTCTGTGAAAATAACTCCCTACACGAGAGGTATGATGACAATGCTGATAGACAGACAGAATCAATGTAGAGCCTCACACACAAGTTCATGCCTTCAAGTTGCCAGAATTCACAGTATTACATAAAGAACAGATGGATAGAATAAGAGCAATATCAAAGAAGACGAAGATGTAGCAAGGAATAACCAATAGGAAGATCAAGGTTAGTGCGGTGTCAAATAGTGAATACATGTGTGGCGTTGTCACTGATTTTCAACAGTCTTCAACCACTTATTCCTATCTTCCCGGGGGCCCCAGCCAGGAAGTTGACATCTCTCTATATACGGCTCAAACTAACAGTAAGAGACTTCATCGACTGGTGCCAGATCTTAGTCTGGCCACCATGAATCCCCTTCCAACTTAATCCAACTTCTTTTAGCATTGTACATCGAGGTAAGCGGTGGCTCGCTCTACATACACAGTACACATCAGTCGATGAAGGTCCACAACCTCATCAATCGACTTGCTTATCTTCCCTAGTATCCTTCGTCTGATCTCAACGTTGCTTACACGGTTATTCCACTAGACGCGAACAATGCTTTAAAGACGTCTGTGATCAAAACCCTGCAATCGCTTCATGTCTCCTAATTTTTACGTCTATGTCTCACAGCCGTACAACAGGACAGGAGGGAATGCAGAGCAGTATACTTGTCATTTGATAAATAGTCGGATATTTCACTAGTCGGCGTTACAAATGACGCAAGTTGCTTAGTGGCAAACGGGCCAGCAGAGATTGCATCAACAGCCAGGCCGTTTGTGATGATGCGACCCCCAAGTAAGTGAATTAGTCCACACATTCTACCACTTCACTTTCGATCTTTAAACTAGTAATTGCAGTAGACCAGTCCTGGAGCATCATTTTACATTTGACAGGTCCCAGCGAAACGCATGCCAAACATACTCAGATTTCTGCGCAACGTGTCCAGAAGACCCCGCATTTTGTCAGAGTATTCGCCTAACAGCACAATATCGTCTGCATACTACAAGTCAATCAGATGGCCCCCAGGCAGTAGGTTAATCCCTATGAAGCCATACGTACCTAAGGTTACGTCAATAAGCACGTCTGTGACGAGGTTAAATAGGAATGGTAGCAGTGGGCATCCCTGGCGGACACCACTGGTTTTCGTCAACTCAGGTGACAATTCTCCATAAGCTCTTAAACGGCTAAGTGAGTTTGAGTAGAGAGGTTTGATTAATATTATATGCTCACGGTCAGCAGAGTCCAGTGCCGCCTTCACGTCAAGAAATATACCAAGTGTCAGGCTTCGGTAAGTATGCCTGTGTTCCAGAACTTGTCGTAAGGTCTGAAGGTGATCGACTCACCCTCATCCCAGTCCAAAACCTGCCTGGTGTTCTCGAGTTCCAACTGGGGGCGTCGGATAACTATGGATCCTAGGATCTTGAACGCAAACTAATTCCCCTGTCGTTGTTACAGGAAAACTTTCCTCCTTCTTATAACTGGGATGATCAGTGAAGTACACCAGTCTGATGGCACTGCCTCTGACTCCCATACACCACTTAGTAGCTCCATCACTCATCACCAATTTTCTACTTTCGTCCTTGAAAACTTCGAGTGGCAAAATGTCAGGTCTTGCCGCTTTGCATCGTTTCAAGTTCTATGAACTCTCAGGAAAAGTTGGAAGATCGACGTCTACGTCGCATTCAGGTTCAGTTTAGTTGGATGTTGACCAACTGAAGCGTTGCTGGGGATCTGTTGAATTGTGCTTAAGTGTCCTGCCTAACATTCTAGCCTCCTGGCCTAGGAGGTTATCACGGTCCCATCCCTTTTCAGTGATCATCCTGCTCACTATCGTCTTCTTTTCGATATCCTTAATAAGTGTAAATAGTTCCCGAGTGTTACTCACCTCTGATGTCATCTCCATCTCTCTCGATCGCTTTCGTCATCCATTACTGCCGGCGATTAACGCAAAGACTTGCGTTTAAGTTCCTTTCGCTTTTCTTCGTGGTTATAGCCCGTTGGAATTGACCTTCTCGCATCAATCAGTTCGGAAGACGTTGCGGAAATTTAATGACGTTTCCTAACCTTCGGGTGTCGGTTATAAATTGTCTTTACCGCTGTTTCGACAGCAGCTTTGATATCACTCTAGGTTTTTTCAGGATGAGCATAACTGTCACGTTCAGATAAATGATTATCTAACTCCTTTACAAATACGTAATTGGCGTCCATATCAACCAATTGAGCATCGATAGGCCTCTGGCCCGTTTCCTGCGGTCAGTAAGTCACAGACATACACAAACCCATACTAACACGTCATCGGAGTCCGAACTGGTACTCCACCTATTCTCTCCAACGATGGCTTTTGACAACGTGATCTGTGCCGATTGTTGGTTTGAAATCGGCAGACGCTATGTGGAACAGTGTCTCTCCTTATGCCTTAAGTTAGTGCTGGCCAGAAACAAGTGATTGTCGGAGCAAAATTGCAACAGACGATCACCTTTGTCAGTTCGTTGGCATAAAATTCCAGAAATACCCCAAGGATACCTTCCAGTTGAATCAGCAAGCTTCCTTACTTGAGGGTTTAAGCCACCTGCAATTGTGACTACAACTGAACGGTTTGCTTTCCGTAGCAAAATTGATAGCCTTTTATAGAAACCACCCTTTGCATTATCCGCACTGTAGTTGGTGAGTGCGTAGGCATATAATACGAAAAAAACACCGGTTGGTCTCACGAGCCTTCGTAGTCCTTACAGATCCATTCGGTTGAACAGCAGATACACGACTTTTGACTGGAATCCACTCGAAAAGCGCACTTTCTGCTCAACAACTTAGTGCTATGCCTACATCGGCGGGTCCACGAGAGCTAGACATTGGGTCTCCCGATACTTTAGACGAATTTTGGAGATTTATTATTGTGGTCTTGGGCAGGTGAGGTCAATTGAATAACCGCACTCGGGTCCTGTATACGCGCCTCAGAGAAACAGCATGAATCCATGGCTAGAAATTCCAGTTTTGGCCACAGATGCTTTCTGCCTGATTTAGCAAAGAGTTCAGACGTTGAAAGCTCCTACATGAAATCGATGGCGGGATCTTAGGAGCCTAGGAATGAGATATCGATGGCTTTGATCGTTTGCAGTTGTCACAGACCGCAGTTGAGGCTTAATATTAGTATCAGGAGGTAAAGGCCCAGGTGAAGACAGAGTTGAGAAGGACAGGTCATGTTTGATTGGGTCTTGTGCATTACTGGGAGCGTGAGGGCGACTGACACTTGCCGGCTGCTCACACCGTAGAAGGCTGATTCTTCTTAGGTTGCCTGAAATAGAAAAAGATTCGTGTGACCATAGACCTCATGGGACATCACAAACGGCCTTTCTGCAAGTTTGGAATTTCGGCTTTTTTACTTTCGAATCCAACTATGAACTCCTATTGCAAGCATCGGCACCCCACGACGGGTGGAAGTATACTCTTTTGGGGGCAGACTTTTTTAACCCTCCCCCCTCCCATAGAGAAGGCAGCTACAGCGTGGCACTGGTGATCCCCCCCAGTCGGCAGCACGACTTCGCCCTCAGATCCGCATCACAGTGTAGTAAATAACACCTTGATGGTGACTGCTTTCTTTCTAACCGCTATCCAACAAACCTTTCTGGTATGGCACAACCCCAGTTAACAAGGATTTCACCAGCATAACTCTTTGGGTCACTGCGATATACAAGCACAATCACCACGTCAAAGCAGCAGCTACCAGTCGGTGACAACAACAATGACTTGCTTCTTACATCTGAAGTGGTGACCATTCAAATTATCAGAAATGCAATAAGAAAGATGAAATTCATGAGACTTAGATCACATTTAGGTGAAAAGAATTCCTGTCGCTTTGTTGCGTAAACTGACATGTCTTGATATATCCTTTGAAAGGATAGCTGAGAAAAACAAAGCTCTGATACTTTTACGATACTATGGGTCCCTAGACACCTGTCTAAATGTCGCTTAAATTATCGACGCTTCACCCACACCCATGAACCACTCACTGAACCAAACGCAAGATAAGTTGGGATCTAGCAGTCTCCCACCTTCACCTAATGTACAACGGAAGACAGACTAACGCCCTTTTACCCTTTTATTATTTTCGGTCTGAGTAGTGCATATATGCAACTGAATTACATGACCATAACCTGCCAAAATTCATAGAAATGTAATGACTAACTTCACGTACGAATATTGGGATAAGGTAAGGCAATTAGTTCCATTTTATGTGCAATTATTTCGCAACCGCCAATCGTACTAAACTGGATTAGGGGTAAATAAAATTTCTTGAGTTGATCTGTACGGTTTTACTACGAAATAAGTCTTCATTAAAATTTCTTTTGAAATGAATTAAATGATACAAATGATACTTGTGATATTTCACTTCCCATTTGTTCGCAGAGCAACAACAAGATGACTGAGATATATATTGGCAGAAGTCTACAAAAAGAGTTGAGTGAAACATAATCACTACGATATGTTGCAAATGAAGATTCTCGAATCCTTACCACCGACGCCAGTAACAATCAATACGGATGCGATCGAGAAGGCAACGTAAACAAACTGATATGCCGCTAACCTGAGCGGGTAATATGGGATCACTTGTAACAAAATATAACATACATAGATATAAAACGATATGACACCTACCGCATGACTCGCGAACGCCTATGACAAGCTGTGAGTCAATGACTTGACCACACCTCTCATCTTGTATGAGCTTAATAGCACTATCCAGCAGTTTCTGCTTGATGGACTCGTAAATTGTACTGTTCCATGTTTCGAGCATTAGCTAAAATGTAAATAGACCATCAATTTTGAAATACTTTTCTGATAGTACTTTCCTGAAGATGACGTTTGTTCGGACCATTGAGATGCTTCCCAACCAAATAGTTTTCTAGCGGACTGAATGGTTGAGGGAGATATTCGCTCTGTTTAGAAAACTTATTCCATTGAGCAATATAGGATTTTAATAGCGAAGACTCATCCTGATTACGCATTACAAGCTAAGTGACACAAATTAGAGAGTAATGATTACCTGCTGAACCCTCATAATCGACTCTCTAACGGTCTCTGTGAGTGAAGAAATAATAGCTGGTGTTGCTGACTCTTGCCATGATACAATATAATGCACATCACTACGCAAAACATAGTAAAAATGGCTTCTTACGCAAACATATTTTGCCACTCATCTCTACTGACATTCTCAGTATTTAGGATACGCTTTACAATCGTGTTCACCTTTGGCCATCTTTGTTCATAGCAATCCTCATGACACTTATGAAGGTGTATTTCATAAACTAAAAGTTGAATAACTTACATCAACCGCTAGCATTAGAAGTCTCTCGTATCACGCGCCAGTCAAATGACTCTTCCAAGGACTCCAATATCCAATATCTTTTAACGAGCTAGTGTTAACCAATTGATTTCTTCGCGCTCGTTTTTATGTCTTGTGGAACGGTTCCAGGTCTTTGGTGGATTCCAATGCAGTAGGTCTACCCACTCGACTGCTGTATTTGTGGTTAGCCAGACGGGCGGTTGGGTGTTGTTTAGATTTGTAGGGAGTGTTTGTTTGTTTGCTTTTCTTCCGAGGACTGTGGGTTCCTCAGATGTCGTGCCAGCAGACAATTGGTCGGACTGGTTGTAAAAAGGAGATGAAAAGCACGTGCAGAGGAATCAAGGGAGAGAAAGTGCAGAGAGAGACAAAATAGAAAAAAAAAGGAAAAAAGGAAGTAGAGGAATATATAAAAAAAAGTTAGGAAAAAGGAAACGGCATGGAAGAATAAAACATTTGAAGGTTCATGGGGAATAGATGATCGGCAGAGCTTTGGTTAAAGTTTGAGAGCGCAAAGTCAGAAGGAAGAATAATGAATAACATGATAGGACGAATAAGAATATAGTAATTCTTTTAGCAGGAGACGGTAACTGGAGGGGATGTCTTCAGGAAGGTATAAGGTTGAGCCAAGGTCTCAGTGATAGTGGTTTTACAAAGTGTTCAGTAACGGTTGGTCGTACCGAGTTAGTAAGTCGTGTTAGCCTGGCCGACATCCTAGTTGGATGAGCGCAAACCGTGCGTCGCTGCGTAACTGTCCAACCTCTTCTTGAAGCTGTCAACAGACGAAGCAGTAGCGATCTCGGCAGGCAATGCGTTCCAATGGCCGTAGACTCGCAGAGAGAAGAAGTGTGATTGCACACGGGTTTTCGTTCTTTGGTGAGCGATTCTCCTTAGGTTACCACGAGGATTGCTATAGTGGCCGTTCGATAGGATTCCACTGGTCGGATGACCTGGGTTACTGAATATTTTGTCATATTTTTGCCGTCATCAAGTCACCACGTAATCTGCGCTAGCTTAGGGAGTAGAGCCCCAGATCTTTCAGCCTATCCTGATATGGTTTTTGCCTCATTACCACGACACCCTTTGTAGCTCGCCTTTGGACTTTCTCCAGGAGGTTCACGTCTCTTTTCAGATATGGTGGTACAATGACGTTGTGTACCTCCAGATGGGGTCGTATATAGGTCTTATGCAGCTTCAAAAAAGTTCCGGGGTCAGGGTACCCAACCGTCTGCACATGAAATGCAGTACTGCGTAGGCTCTGGAGGCATCTGAATAATTGGGGCTAGTGTCTAGTTTGTCAGTTAGTATCAGCCCTAGGTCTTTCTCTGTGGTGGTGTGGGAGAGTTGTGTTCCGCAGAGAGAATAGGGCACCTTCTGAGAGTTTGGGGTGCGGAGAAACATGGCTCGGCATTTATGTAGGTTAAATACAAGTCCATTAATATCCACCCACTCCGCAAGTAATCTGAGATCACTTTGCAGTACACTTGATTCTGTTTCTGACTTCACAGCTCTCTATAGCTTAACATCATCAGCGTAGAGTAGAATTGGGGAGCTGAGATTCAGTGGGAGGTCGTTCGCAAAACGAAGGAATAGCAGTGGACCAAGAGTCGCCCCTTGTGATACACCGGATGATGATGTCCTCCAAGTAGAGCAAACTCTGTTGGCTTTTGTGCAGAATTGTCTACTGTCTAAGTAGTCCCGCAACCATGAAAGCACTTGTCCCTTGATGCCCAACCTTTCTATTTTGTGAGTAAGAACGGTGTGTGGAACTGTGTCAAAGGCCTTAGTAAAATCCAGGAAACTAACATGAACAGGAATTCGGAGGTCCCAGCATGCCGTCCAATTATCACCTGCAGCCAGAATGTTTGTGGCACAGGACATACCCTTTCTGAAACCATGTTGAGCACCACTAAGTGCTCCCTGACATGGTCATCTACCGGGCTGTCCATTGCTTTTGACACCACTGGTAGAAGGGCTATGAGTCGGTAGCATTTTGGGTTCTGCATGTCTCCACCTTTGAAGATGGGGGACAGGTTAGCACTTCTCCACTCTTGTGGAAGCATGTGATTGTCTAGGGAGTGTTGAAACAAGTTACACAGCGGACCACACAAGACACCCGCGCATTGTTTCAGCACAACCGGTCGGATGTCATCACACCCTGGTGATTTCCATGCGCGAAGCTTTGACAGTTTTCGAGGACCATAGCGGGAGTTACCTTTATTCCAGGTAGCTCAACAGCGTTTGGTGGTGCTGAATTTCTGTCGGACAGTTGATAATTTGGTTCGATAGGGACGTACTGAGTTGCGTATCGAAGGTGGCACTAAGGGCTTCGACTATCTCTAGTCCGGAGGGGTTCTCTCCATCTAAGCCTTTCAGGATGCAGGCCCCCTGGCTGGTGGATTTTCTGCCTGCCATAAACCATATATACTTTTCTGATAGTACTTTCCTGAAGATGACGTTTGTTCGGACCATTGAGATGCTTCCCAACCAAATAGTTTTCTAGCGGACTGAATGGTTGAGGGAGATATTCGCTCTGTTTAGAAAACTTATTCCATTGAGCAATATAGGATTTTAATAGCGAAGACTCATCCTGATTACGCATTACAAGCTAAGTGACACAAATTAGAGAGTAATGATTACCTGCTGAACCCTCATAATCGACTCTCTAACGGTCTCTGTGAGTGAAGAAATAATAGCTGGTGTTGCTGACTCTTGCCATGATACAATATAATGCACATCACTACGCAAAACATAGTAAAAATGGCTTCTTACGCAAACATATTTTGCCACTCATCTCTACTGACATTCTCAGTATTTAGGATACGCTTTACAATCGTGTTCACCTTTGGCCATCTTTGTTCATAGCAATCCTCATGACACTTATGAAGGTGTATTTCATAAACTAAAAGTTGAATAACTTACATCAACTGCTAGCATTAGAAGTCTCTCGTATCACGTGCCAGTCAAATTATTCTTTAAGGACTCACTAAATAACCTATACTGATGGGATTGAAATCGCAGTTATAATACAGTCCGTATCTAGCATACATCCTCTGTTTAACAAGCGATTTCTGTAAACGAAATGTAGGTCTTGGGACTTTTATTGGAAAAAGACAAATGAATGAAATTTGGAAGTTGTTTCAATCGGGATTTCACTTTCAGTACATGACGACAATACATGCTATTATTTGCAACATTCTCTTGTGTTTCTCAAATGTTTAATGCTCATCAGCGATGCGAGATCTTCGGCAAAAATTGGGGGAATAATTGTCTACTGAGATTTTAAATAACCTGAATAGATTTCAATGCATGGCATATACATTTACAAAGTTTATCGTCCTTTGCCCAATACATTTTCAGGCGACGATTTCAAGTGAAATTATTTAGACGGTACGCAC
>CALYCZ020000146.1:0-55986 GCA_944470555.2 Heterobilharzia americana | reverse complement strand
TCCATTCATAGAAATTGTGTGTTATCTATTTGATGTTGACCCTAATAATATTAACATAACATTGAACTACTGACAAGCTATTTGGTGAAGCTGAAGTATGGATGAACTTTTAACGCATAGTTCAGATTTAATATTTAATATTAATATTTAATATTTAATATTTAATCAAACGGACGGAATATGAATGAGATCTGAACTATGATATGCCTTGCTGATCTCTTCATGGCAATTCTTGAAAGTGGGCAAATAATATCTGACCTTTATTTGTGTCGAGAGTATATGTACGATACTCTTCTTATTGGTGAAGGAACATGTTCAGTTATTCGATAGCTTAGATAATTCAGTGTTTGTTACCTGCCAATAAAATCAACTGTCGAAGAAGAATTAATGTAGGAGTGAAACTTGGACAATGATATAAATATGAACAATAAATTGCTTCCGAAAGTTATCCATTGAGCAAAACTATGTCACTGTGTGACATCTAAAACATAATAAAATGGAAGAAGAATTAGAAGTGATGTTTCAGGTCGTAGAATTTATGTTAAAAAAGGAAGGATTATGGCTTACTGCATGTACAACTTTACTCCAAACGAACCTGCAATGGATAGATAGTTCAATAACACCAACAGTTAAGTACCTCGGTAGGAAACGTAATCTGGTTAGTTCGCGTATTCGACTCTTGACTGCGAGGTGCTGTGGTAGAGTCCAACGTAGAAGTCGTACCAAGCAAGTACGTGACGCGAATCAAAGATCTCTACTCGAACTCAGGTAGCCATGTACGGGCTTATGGAGAGTTGTCATCTTAATTGATGACAACCTATGGTGACTGCTGTCACTAGTCCTCTTTAATTTCGTTATAGATGCAACAATGGACATGACCTTACGCAACTTTGACTTCACATGGGTTCATCTACTCTCTGGAGGTCATCTGGTTGACTGGAGTATGCAGACGACTTTGTCCTGCTAGGTGAAGACGCTGAAATAACTCAGGGTCTTTTGATCGTGTTGAGCAGAAATGCATGTTTTACTGGCATGCGTTTCCCATCCGTCAAATGTAAGATGATGCTTCAGGACTAGTCTGCGCTTACTACTCCTAGTTTAGGGAAAGGGAGTGCAGTGGTGGAATGCGCCGACCACTTCATTTACTTGGACAGTTGCATCAGCCCGAACAGGTTACTGACGAAGGCTCAGGTTGGATACAGAAGGCATTTTTTCAACTTGCGTTAACTCTGGCGCCGACTGGCCAGATATCCGGCTAACTGTTAAAGGACGATTATACTGCTCTACAGTTCGCTCCCTCCTGTTATACGGTTGTGAGACATGGCCGATTAAAGTAGAATATATGAGGTGGTTGAGATTTCCTGATCATAGTTATCTTCATAGCATCACTGACAAATGGTGGAATTCGCAGGTTAGCAATGTCTAGGTCAGGTAAGGGTACTAGGCAAGTCAGTCGATGACTTTGTGAACTTTCGCCGACTGAGACGGCTCGGACATATAGTGTATACGCCGAGTCTCGACGAACCCCAACGATATTATTACTGAATGTTCAGATGCATTCCAACCTGGCCTCGGTCACTGTACAGCAACCAAAGCCGTCCTGCGCCTGAAACCAAATGCATCACCTGTTTCTTTCGTCCTAGAAGACCCATTCCACATACATCGCTACCTCTCCTCGAGACAGAACTGAAACATTAGGAACAGAATTTCATTACTTCAGTATCCATTCTCTTGGGCTGCTCCAGTCGTCGTCAAAAAGAAAGCTAATGGCTCCACCCGACTAATTGCTGACTTTTCGACAGGTTTAAATGCTGCTTTGGAGCAACACCACTACCCTTTAACTGTCCCAGATGATTTATCTGCCACTCTAAATGGAGGGAAATATTTCGCAAAAATCAATCTGGCGGACGCAAACTTACAAGCCGAAGTCTTTCCAGAATGTCGTGAACTACTAACCATCAATACCATCGAGGTATTTTCCAGCACAATCGTCTGCAATTGGGCATTAAGACTTCCACCACTATTTTTCAGCAGATCATGGATACTATGCTAGCAGGCATACCAGTTGTTGCTGCACACCCTGACGACGTCATAATAGTTGCCACCATTTCAGCGGGATTAACGGATCGAGTATGGTTGGTCCTACAGCGAATCCAAGTCAACGGCCTCGACTCAGAAAGGAGAAATGTCAATTCTTTCTAAAGTCAGTAAAATATTTAGGTTTCATCTTTGATGCATCTGATAGACTTCTCGATCCTGAAAACATTCACGCCATACAGCAGGTACCCACTCCAACAGATGTCGCGACTCTCCAATCATTCCTTGGTCTCACCAGTTACTATTCGACGTTCGTGCCTTCTCTACAAGATACACGGGAACCCTTAAATCGTCTCCTACTCAAGGATGCCGCATGGTCCTGGTCAAGAGAATGTGACACTGCTATAGAACGACTCAAGTCCACTCTCATATCTGACCTCCTGTTAACACACTACGACCCACAGCTACCAATCGTCGTCGCTGCAGATGCTCCCACCAATGGGTTTGTGAATGTCCAATTGAACGAATATCCGGATGGTGCGCAAAAGCTGTCATGCATGCGTCTCGATCACTCACGTCAGCAGAAAAACGCTACTCATAGATACAGGAGGAAGCACCTGCCTTAGTTTTTGCGGTCAAACGCTTTCACAAGATGTTGTATAGACTAAAATTAACCTTGTTCACCGATCTCAAGCCTCTCCTCTCAATATTTTGGTCAAGACGCGGTGTTCCATTTCACCCTGCTAACAGACTACACCAATGGGTGGTAACATTATTGGGCTATGATTTCGATATTAAATATAGCCGAACAGAAGACTTTGGACATGCAAACGCACTTCCAAGGTTAGTAAATGAGTATCCTACGCCTAACGAAGACACAGTGATCTCATTAGTATCCACAAAAGATTATTCACTTGGCCTACTGGATTGTACAGTTGGCGCGCTTCCTGTCACGTCGGCTCAAGTAGAAAACGAACCCTACAAGGACATATGCAGAAAGTCATGTATTATGTCCAGACCAAATGACCAGACAGAAAGATTGTTGATACATCTAAGCGAGCTCTACTCAAAGCAGAAAGAGTAAGGAGGGGATACAGATGTCATACAGCAGTTTCTATTCATCTAGTGCTCAACATCAAATTATGCCATACCAGATCTCCGGCAGAAATTTTATTCGGGACGAAGGTACGTACACCACAAAACACAATGTTACTATCACATCATACATAAACAATGCAAAACATTCGGATTACTTTTAACAAGGAAAACTCCGTCTACGTACGAGATAACAGACCAGGACATGGCATGTGGATGGAAGTTGTTGTCATGGGAAAATGCGAGATCCCAAAAAGCAAAGGTATTAATGTATTTTTCAAAATGTGGAGGTGTTGGAACGCCCTAGACTTGCGTAGAACATTGTGATTCATCTGAAAATTTTTAACTTGGCATTTTCACACTATTTTTACAATATGACTACTAGTTTGATTTCTGTCCGCACTGTAATATAATTCTTTGATTTATTATTATTATTTGTTCCTTGGGTTCCTAGTGAAACACAGGGCTTCAGTAGCACATCTCCACTGCACTCTCTTCTCTGCAGTCTTCTCAACCTGGCTCCACCACTGCTCACAAGCTTTCATTTCTTCCTCACACGATCTCCTCCATGCTACCCTCAGCTGGGATGCCCAACTGGTCGTTTCCCCTTTGGGTTCCACTCGACGACCTGACCTGGTGCATGATGTCCCCAATCGGTCTTCTCAGTGTATGCCCAATCCAATCCATCTCCACTTTCTTCTGGATACTTGTTGGTCGATGGGTTCGTGATTGGTTCGTTACCCAGCCAGAGTTCCTTGTTGCTTATTCTTTCTGGCCATCTGATCTTGAGTATCGAGTGAGCGTAGGCGTTAGCTGTTGATGACGTATGTTTGTAGTTTGTTGGAAATGCTTCACGTGACGCGCCAAGTCTCTGAACCATCACATAGAAGTGTAGGTGTAAAACTCGTGCACTGTGGTAGAATTTGATTCCGTATTAGATTTGTTAGTTTGCTTTATATGCCATAGTGATAAAGTATTATTTACTTGATGACATTTCGAGCATAGATTATTTCTCATAATCTATCAATGTAATCACACAGCTTTGACATTTGATTTTTATAGTTACGTCACATAGAAGCACTGACTTGACTGAATTAGTGTTGAATATGTGGATCTTGTTCACACTGTATGTTGAGTGGAGTGGAGTGGAGTGCAGTGCAGTGCAGTAGATCTCCACACTGGTTTAAGATTGACGAATGCCTGTCTTGCTACTTTTTCCGATGCTGGCTTTGACGTCTTCATTGTGCCTGTGTCGCCTGCCTGTAGTTGAAACGATGCTGTCCTGCCTAGGTAGGTGAAAGGGACTACTTCCTTTGGGTTTCTCCCGTTAATGGTGATTGGTGCTTGTTGTTGTTGGTTGGGTATCTTCATTAACTCTGTCTTCTCTACGTTCACTTGGAGTTCCGCTTCGCTGCCTCGCCTTTCTGTAACTAGTTGGTTCTTGCCTGTAGATCTTCGAGTTTGTGCGATAAGACATTAGACATAAATCATCATGGGCGGAATCCAAATCTGCTTCTGGGGTCCCTTCATCGGTCCAGACGGGGTATGCCCCTCTTCTCACTACTCACGGTTTGATGCATGATCCAGTCCATCACAATCAGGATGATCATTTGTGATGGTAGGCGGCAGCCTTGTCAGACTCCTGTCCTCAATTCAAAGGTGTCACTTAGCTTTCCGTTGTGAATCACTCGGCATGTAGCACCACACAACATCTAGTTGCTGTTGAATGAGGTTGATCAAAGTTTGTGTCACTAAAACTGTAGTGTTGAAGCAGCAGATGCCAAATCACTTCTCGATCGACACTGTGGAAGGCCTTTTCAGTGTCGATGAAGTTGAGGTTATGTTGAGTTGACTGTCATTCTATGCTCTGTTCTATGGTGATGCGTAGTGTAGCATTACAATTTGATCAGGATATGATTTGTTTTTCCTGAAGCCAACCAGCCAGCCGGCCAGCCTAATCCTGTTGTAATTTTGAATCCAGCTCATTGTTTAGTCTCTCCAGGATGATGTGGCTTAATATTTTGCTCGTGGTGGACAGAGTGGAGCATGATTCCGCACCAGTTCTTGCCAAGACTTAGGTCTCCCTTGTTTGGGAGTTTGACAAGGTAGCCCTTCTCCCAATCGATTTGCAGGTACCTTTCCTTTCTTCCAAACCTCGTGCAATAGTGGTGTGAGCATGTCTGCTGTTGTCTCTGCGTTTGTTTTCAGTTCTTCTGAAGGTAATCTATGTGGTCCTGCTACCTTCCTGGATTTCAGCAACTTTATGACGTTCAGGACTCCACTTCTGCTTTGTCGGAGGGCTTGTGTTCACTGATAGTTTTATGGTTAGGCTGCTGATGGTATTTCTGGACAAGTTGCAGGTGGTGGTGGTGGTGGTGGTGGTCGATTCAAGAGTCTTTTGAAGTGGTCAGACCATTGTTTCTTTTGTTTCTCCTCTTTGGTAACTAGGCTTCCTTCACTATCTTCCATTGGTTTCATTTGTGTTGATCTCTTCCCTCCAGATAGTAACCTGGTAATTTGATATAATGTTGTCAGGTCTCTGTCTTTCCTACCAGCAGCCTGTTCTGTTTCACTTGCCAGTGTGTCGTAGTGTTGTGTGTCTTTTGTCTTTGCGTGCACTCTTCTTCACTTCCTTGTCCAGTACACTGTTTTATATGTTGTTGTCAGTTCCCCTTCCCTTTGTTCATCCCTGCACTGCACTTGTTCATCTTGTGCTTCACCATCTCCCTCTTCCTCCTCTATCAGTTTGCATGTCGGGATCTGTCGAGATCCATTCCTTGTCTTGTCTCTTCTTCATTCCTAACAGGGTTATGCAGGTTTCTTCCCACGTCGGTTCAAAGAGTTCCAGTGTTGTTCCACACAGGTTTCTTCAGGGATGTTGCATAATGTCTCCCATTTTGTCCTGCTAACTGACTGACGTGAAGATGTTCTTTTGTAGTTTCGTCCTTCAGTTCAGTTTCTGTTGTGGGTGGTTGTTCAACTTGAACTGTGATCGATGATCACGAACTTCTGTGGAGGCTTTCCACTTGATTTTGAAGGTAGGTTCCTTGCACTAGATAGTGAAGTGAGTGGTGTGAACCTACATTTGCTCCCCTTCTAGATCTGATCTTGTGTCGAGTAGTCTGGCTGCGTCTCCACTTTCTTCACATTGAGATGAAATCGATCTGATTTTTAGTGTAGTGTGTCCTGGTGTCTGGCGAAATGAGATCCATGTCACTGCCTTGTGAATATCCTTGTGTTTGTACAGACTGCCTGGTCTGCAATCACGAAATCGTTGAATGCTCAGAAGTCTGCAAACAGTTCTCCATTGTTTTTGATCATTTCAGCGGGTGCTTCTCTACCCATGGTTGGTTCTCTTTGTGTGTTGTCCGCTCCCAGTTTGGCATTCATGTTACCCATTGGAATTTTGATGTCGCCAACTGGAGTCTTGTCCAGTGTTGATTGGAGTTGTCTGTAGACTTCCTCCTTCTTCTCTTGATCTGCATAATTTGTAGGTGCATAGCGTAGCATTGAATGATTGTGACTTTCGTTCCTTATTTTTGAGTAGAATCTTGCTGTGATGATCCTGATTGTGGAGGATGAGTGTGAGGATGAGGAGATAGGTTCCCACTGCATGAGAGAGGGAGAGAGATGGAGAGAGCCTTCGGTGCTGTTGGGGGCCTCATGATGGCCACTGCATAACTCGGTGTAGTTGTGGTTGTCGTCTGGGTGAGAATATCGGAGTAGATTATTGACTTTCCAGTTGACAGTTTTGAGAGTCCACTTGCATTCCATCTGCAGATACCTCTCATATTCCTAGCAGTTACATGTTATATCTTCTCATCTCATTTGCAATCTGGACAGCTTTGACAGCCAGCCAGCCAGCCAGTTAGCTTCAAACATTGTTGGGACATTCCATATTCGTGTGTTTACTTTCGTTTTCATTGAGGGAGAGAAGACACATCGGCTGACTGGCTTCCCGAAGGCTTTCAGCAACCGGCGTCATTTCGTCTCTCCGATTGCAGCGTGGAATAAGTTTATTTTAATTTTTTATATTTTCTTTGTGCTTTGAAGTTTGTTTAGTGATTGATTGGTTGTATGTGGTAGGGTTGCTAGCCGTATACTTAACGTTCTCTCTTTATCTGGGCTTAGGACGGGCTAGTAACTAGTGGACTAGTTAAGCAGGCGAGGTTGACATCTTTGATAAAAAGATCAAAATTGAGTTACAGTATACTACAGTGGCCAAGTTTCACTCTTATTACAGGAGCTTTTCTTTTGGAGGCATTTTTACAATATTTGTTGTCCATGGCCATATCAGGATAACTACCCTACTTTGAGGTATCCTTTATATAGTCCTAATTTCTTCCCCCACCCTTTATGATATGGGTAGTAAGATTTCATATATATCCGGAACAGATGCTTAGTCATTCCCTTTGCATGTGTTAGCTGTTGATTTGATAAACAAAGATTCAGTTATCAATCTCTCCCGCCACCCTGCTATATTGGCTTTAAGGAATTTCATCCTGTCCCATCCTATTTTGTGGGTGTGTGTAATCACATGCATAGCTATGGCTAAGATTTTTCTAAATTCTTTACTTTAATAGGTTCTACCAATTTTAATCTAGTTAGGTGTTTGTGCTCCGATTGCTCAATTGACCCTAGTTGATTACTTTGACCTATGTATTTGATCTCGCAATGGTTGCAAGGGATTTGATAAACTAAGTTACTCCTCTTAGTTGGACCAGTATGATCTTTTAATCGATAAAGCTTATTTTCTAAATTAGTTTGTAGGTTTAAATGCCACTCTAATCCCAGCCTTATTGAGAATTGTGCATAGTGTCTCGAAGGTACCTTCTTCGTAAGGTATACTGTAAAGGTTTTGGATTCTTTCTCCACAGTATTGCCACTACTAATTTCAACATTATTATTACTACTATTAACACTGGTGTCGGTGATATTTTTCTTACTATTGCTAAGGAACTTATCAAATAGTTTGGGAGGGTAATTGGTAATGAGTAAGGTGTCTTTAATATATCCAGTTTCTTGTTTTTGATCTTCTGTTTTACTAGTAGGTTTTTTGACCCTGTTACTTAGACACTTTACTAAGCCATGGGATCACAAATATCCCGTATTATAGCTGACATATTTATGGATGGTTGGCAACAGATGGCTGTAAAAACATTCAGTCGAGCTCCAAAAATATAGTTTCTATATGTGGATGACACGTTAACAGTGTTGAAATCGGAGCACATACATAGTCTTTTCACACATATAAATTCAGTAGTCAACGCAATTTAATTCACCTATGAATTAGAAAATAGTGAAGGGGAAGTAACGATGTTGGATTAAAAAATGAAACGGAAACAAGAAGGGAGTTGGGACACTGGTGTCTACAGAAAACCAGATTCAAATAGTTACTTAGACTCCAAATTGTCTTATCCTATGACAATCAGAGTTGGTCTAATAAAGCGTCTAAGTAACAGGGTCGAAAGTCTACTAGTAAGACAGATCATAATTGATGAAAATGGAGTTATTAGTCTGTGGGATGAGGAATATTTCATTGTGTTAGTTGGTTGGTTATTAGTGGACTAGTTACTTAGGTGAGGTTACTTCGTTAATTGGTTAATCCTCATTCCTACTTGGTAATACCCTAATTTGCATGTGACTTTAAAAGGCCACCCTGGCAACAACTGAAGCAACCAATTAGTGGTCTGCATTACAGCTGTAGTGATAGGTCGTCATAAAATACAGAAATCTGATTGGCTTATTTTTGCTGTTGTCAGTGTGGCCTTTAAATTCACTCCAAGTTGCGGACAAAGTCAATTTTAGTGTGTACACTTACGTGTTTTTGAATCAGTTAATGTTCATTATTCTTAAAGGAATAAACTCTCCCATCCACCTTTGGTCTTCTTCTCTATTTGTCCGGGGTTGCAGTCGGCGGCTCTTGCGTACGAAGTTAACTGTCATTTAAGCGTGCTTATTATATGCGTTCGGAATATATAACATGTTGGCAAAAGAGGCGACTGTCATCACTCAGCAGCCTAGTGTGGATGATTCCCTGAAGTTTTCAGAGATGTGTACTGGGTTTGTGTCTCGGTGTCACTCACTTGTATGTAGGTATATCCATCTGATAAGTCGCATGTAAGACGAAACATGCGTCCTAGAAACCACTGATAACCACTGTCAATCAAGTAATATCCAATAGTAAGTTTCTTAGAAAAAACGTTTTTCTAAAAACATCATTTCGCCTGCTAAGCAAGCCTTCACAAAGACTCCGTGGCTACACTTTAATCCGTCGGTCTTTATAGACACTGATGCGATTTGTGTTTACTTAATTTGCATTTATTTATACAACATGCATATGGAATAGCCTCCTTCCTTTGAACTGTGAAATCCAGTTACACAATATATCATCTGTATTGTTTTCACTTCTTTTCATCGTCTCCATTTACTGAGTTGATTTGTGATTGTGAAAGGTGTATTTAGCATCCAGCTGGAAGCGAATATTTTTTCCGATGGGCACAACTTTACACACGATACAACGCAATGGCATTACTGAGGCAGCAATCCTTCAGTTTTTGACTTATGTGAGCTATCTCTTATTTGTCTACTGTGCTGACTTTCAACCAGTGGATCACCAGTTCGGTCTCTTCTCCACTTGCTAACGTTTAGGCATTCAGATAATAAGTGTCATTAGCCCTCAGAAAATCAATGTGACTCGTTGCCTACCTCACGAGCGTACACATATTTGCTGAATAATATTTCCTTTCTATTTGGGACTCGTCAGCTGGATGTACTTGATGCTATTTCACTTCCACAAGAGGTGAAATCGTGAAATGTACTAGTGTGAGTAAGAACAAGATTCATGAGTCATCAGTCTGACTGGGAAATATCGGAGACTATAAGCCCAATTCGTATGTTGGGCGAATTTTTGGGATTTCATTTGATGATAGTTAATCGAAAATTATGTCAAACGAGAAATGTGAATATCAGAAAAATTAAAATCACCGTCAATCATCACCCAGTATCAATAATACAAGTCTATCAAGCAATGGTTATCAAAAGTAGCCAAACTGTTAATCAACGTGTTGCTCCTCGTCTCTAATCCACCTTGATTAGGAATGGGATGAGAGTCCTGGCTGGACAGCCTGTATGAATACGGTGAACGAACAGTAACGCATGACGAGTTCACATGACGCTTAGGCAAAACCTTTGACGATTGTCTTCAGCTGGGTCTCTTAGCTCAATTGATAGACAGCCAGGCCGATAACCTGGAGACAACTGGTTTGAATCCTTCCGTGGCCCAGATTTTACCTTCAATCATCACCCAGTATCAAAATTAAATATGTTAAGATGGGGAACAAGAAAAAGTATCTGTCTTGTCTGAAAATGTTATCATCACGGGACAAAAAAGAATGGAATAGAAATAAAATAAGAAAGATTTAACTTTTTAAACATGTGGTTAATATGAAATGCTTGATCCAAGGTAGTAAAAGGCACCAGACAAACTGTTTCTGCACACTTCGTGATTTTCGACTACCTAGGACCGAGCTGTCTGTGAAACAAAGTAGGTGTATGCGTGTACCTCTCCATAGGTTTGAATGATCTAGTAGATGATGCCATATGATGATTCACAGGATGTATTTCTGTTATCGATTTCATGTTGAAAAGTTTCATGAACTTATGGCTCTGCATCCCATTTCTTAAGCCATACTAGTAGGCATTTTCGAATATGATAGGAATGAGTTTTCTGTAGCATTCATTTTTGAAATAAACCCCTGTTTTGCTTCAGTGTTAGTTCAAGAATTACACTTTTGTGCAAATCCCTGAGAAGATCGATAAATGCTAACTACAATTACAGAACGTTTCTGTGAACTGATAAGAAGAAATAGTTCCACTCAAGTAATTAATCATATCCCTGAATCTCCTGTCACTCGAAAACACCACAAAAATTCTCTATTAATTTATCAGATGTTTTCACTCAACAGACTTGTCCTTGTAAATCTCGCTCATATCATGATAAGTTCTTTAAACAGTTCTTCATGACCTAGCTAAACAGCTGAAAATTCAGACATACTTTGAAACATTTATTTCTCTCATAACTAATTCCTACTATCCTTATAATTAAGGATGCTAATCTGCTCTTTATGTACCTAGAAGTCGTATATCCGTCACCCTCTAACACCAATAATTCGTCCTACTGTATATTTGTGCATCATTATGTTATCAGGAAAACTAAAAACTGCTTGTCTTAAAAACATCGAATTCTGTGTTTGTTTTTTATGAATGGTACTTGATCAGTTGAGTATATACTTATGTGCTACAGGTACTCTTCTTCGTGTATAGTTGCAGAAAAGTTTTATTCCCCAAGCCACACGATAGGATAGACATCTTTTGTGATTGTCTACAGTGTGCGAAAGACAACTATCAAGTATTTCATCGAAGAGTTTCTTTTCGGCGATTTTATTCTCAAAGCTGTACACTTGCAAATTTATACACTTTTCTTGAGTTAGGGTTATGGTTAAAAGTAGTTTGTCAAGAATGTCAACAAAAAATAGTATCAATACACGAACTGTCATCGAAATTAAATAATTGTGATGAATAGTGGGGATTAATCAGAAGATGACTGGAGCTGCATAAAGATTACTAGATTTGGATGGAAAGCTTCGTGAACACGGGTCATCCTCTCTCAAGAGCCTCCTTATTCAAAGTCATTTATAAGGTGAAGAGAAACCTACTAAAGGTTGTAGGCTTTTGTAGTCTCTATATCGCCGAAGTTTTTGCCACCCATATCGAAAAACTTCAGCTTAGTACGCGAATGAAAACTGTTCAACCTCTCCTCCCTTCATAGTCGTAGTTTTTAGTCTTTGAAGCCCCTCTTTCTCTCTACACTGTTCATTTCCTAGGTAATTTACTATTCATTCTTCTTTCAAAATACTTTGTCGTGTTACGATACTTCTCATACAACTTCTGTCATATTCTAAATAATCTTCACCATCCATCACAGTTTTTTATTTATTTTAGTGACAGCTCATGTACTGACACTATTTTTCATCGCTGAACTCGAGAAACCACTTTTAACTATAAAACCCTAACACAAGAAAAATGTATAATACGTATAATACTAGGACGAAACAGCTGTCCGGTGCTCCCAGATTTTCAATGGTTCCCAAACTGATGTCAGCCCATGATGAATACTACTTCTAAAAATGCATAAATTTGCGATTGCATAGCTTTGAGAACGTTATCTATAGTGTGTTTTGTGTTCATATTTATTAGTCGTATATGATCACAAATTCATCTGAAGTGTGAAAAGAAATCTGTTAAAGACTGTTTATTTTGTTTACCTTTTTATCAGTAATCGACTTCCTATCCGTCTCCACACAAAGTTCTGAAACAGGCATAAAAAAGACTTGTTCAACTTTCGAAAAAATTTAACTGGTAATAGTAATTTACGCGTAGAAAATACACACTTTGATCAATTGGACTGTCCAACTTGACATTTCTCCTAGCTGAGTAGTTTTCCAGCTAACTAACTGTGGTGTCATCGGGGTTTTCGGTCGAAACTGTCCCACAGCTAAAACCATAAGGTATGATATGTTCCACAAAAGTGTCATGAAATAACGAAGTATACTACTGAACAACTTTAGTGGTTTCTAACTATTCGTTGATCTCTAATTTCCAATTTACTTTCAACTGAGTATTGATTTCATCCTCATCTATAGAAGCGTTCTATGAGTATTTATTTCTCTCAATTATATTTCTTTAGCACAGCTTCTGCAGTGCAGTCACCTGAAGAAAATATTTTTAGTATAGTACTTGCTTTTTCGTCAGATCTTAACGGCTCCAGTACGAAAATATGCTACTGAAGGATATGAACATTTACGGGGGACTCTCATAGATCACCACTGATCATTAATCGGGATAGGTTGATCTAAGCACTGGACAACTGTTTCACTCCCTTGATACCTAGATGATTGGGGTTGTGCTTGGAATGGTTCTGCTCCTAGACCAATTAGTCCAAACCATCAGAATTCTGGCTAGCGAGATGTATGAAATACCGAAACTCAAATTGTTCTCCATATACCATATACTGTAGGTTTTTCTAAATATCTTCATATTATATTTGTATTAAGAGCATCTTTCAAATTTTATTCACTTCATTGCAAACTCGAACAAAGTTCGATGTTTTTAGGTCACCATAATAATACGACATGTGCATTGACTGGTTGCTGGAGAGCAACCTTTGCATCTCTAGTCTTGGGTGCTGATCAAATTCTATCAAGCGTTTTAGAGGGTGACCAAGAAGCTAGGAAGCTCACCATCGTGGAGAAATGCGTCAGGTGTTAGTTGGTTAGAGGTAGTCGGCAAGATACCGTTGGCACTCGTCACCAAGACGTATGTGCAACCACGATGGAAATGATGATCCCTCTGAGACTCGAACCCGAGTCACCCAGTGTTGCAGTTAGCGACGTTAACACCATTGAGCTACAGATAGATTTGCCAGACTTCCCCAACCAATCAACTCTCAAAGCAAATTATCGATTAAGATGTCGGAAAGAAACATAAAAGTCAATAAGCTATATGTTGTTATTGATCATGAAAATACTGAGAACAAATTTCTCAGTTATTGTTAATAATTTTAAAGTAATTTCTCCTGACTGTAAAAATACTTAAGTAATAATGATTTGGTTGTAAGACAAATTTGTCTTTCTTGATTTCAAGCGTAAATGTTTTGATTAAGAAGCTGAAAAGAAAAGAGACGTTTGGTAGTCAAAGTGAAAATGTTCAGTCTTAGCTAATCATATAAACTTTAAATAACATAATCTTTGGTGTTATAGCTTGTAAATTCTAGTCGTTGCTTTGAGCGAATTTATTGACCAATATTGGGATATGAGCTCATGTGCAGATACCTCACTCACTGGAGACCAAGTACATCCAGCTGACGAGTCCCAAATGGGACGAAAGGCATGTCCTGGATTCCTCTACAAGCCACTGTCTATCATTAATATTTAATTAATATAGTTGTGATAAAAAAGGAGATGATTTACCAAACGGAATACGTTTCTAGTTCTCAGTATATGCTTTCTGTGCGTGTGTACGCAAAGGAATAGACTCAGCTCTATCCTGCCTAACACAATCCTTTACCGTTAGGCTAGTACAGTTGCTCACGCTCTTTTAGTCTTTTCAATCTTTCGATCTGTTAGTAATCCCGCCAAGTAAATCGGTGAAGAGGAGTTTACTGGCGCATATTTTGCAAAAATGATAATATTGCTCGGCTATCGGAATGGATAGGGAGGTAGGTTTTGAAGTCTCACCTACCTGTTCACGAATTCTCAGTAAAGCTTCTGTGAGTCATTAGAGTTATTTGCATAATATTATCCTTCATGCTTCTGTTATCTTTGGAGAATGTTTATGTCTAGACAAGCACATGGACTACCCACCTAACTCTGAATGTAACCTTAGGTCAATGCAGACAAGACAAACATCTTTTCTTCGATTTACATCACTGTAAAGTGCAAGTAACAAAAGTAACTATCCCTCCTATTAATCATGAACGAAAGATCCGTCAATCTAATTATCCAATCCAGTCGTCAGAAAGCCTTGAACACATATTTCTTGCCCATCAATCTGTGTAAAAAAGACACGTCTGGGAACTGATATCACGAAAAGCTGCAGTCAAAAGCATCACCTACACACCAGTCAGTCAGCTCGAACTCTGTAACTGTCACAACTAACTCTTCCCAAATCTACTATTAATGTAGTAATATATATATATATATCATTTGGACTGCAGGAACAATAGGGCAAGCCTGTCGTTTATGCAGGTCAAATCATACTGATAATTGTCAAAATGGACTGTATCCTTACAAAAGACTATCTTCCATTTGCTCTTAAACATTCAACTTGGAACGAAGTACACGGTGTTATCCTTTTACGCACAACTATACTGTTCTTTAAATGACGAGTATGTACCAGAATACTGAGTGACTTTCTCAGATGAAAGTTTATTTTTTATCTAGCTTTAATAAACAAGGGTGGTAGACAGTAAGAAAAGACTAAATAATTAAATCACCACAACACAACTTCTGGTATCCAGTTCACATCTGTAGTGAGTAGTTACACATAAGCACATATTTGACTTAATCCCTTGAAACTGGTCTGAATATAGTCCGAAAACTAGTTAAAAAGGTCTCGTAAAACGATTAGTTTGGGCAGATGACACCAACTATGCTCACTTGCCTAATCAGTTCCACTTTATGTGAATCTAAGCATACAATGCATTTATTAGCCACGGGACGTCTCAAAATCGCAGCAGTTTACAGGACTTACTGGAAATAACAGGAAAAGATAATTACTTTACTTGCGAATTCTGAGTTGTACTTTATTTATTCATTTTTTATTTCTTTCGCTCATTTATTCATTCATTCCAAATCGACAACTATTTCAAGTATGCACAGATTGTGTGAACTGTGGCCCATTGGTGTAGGCAGTCGACTTTCAACCACTAGACCACAGGTTCAAAACCAGTTTCGTCCTCCAGTGTTTCCATAGTCAGGACTGATCCTAACATAGTAAGTGTTGCCCATTGGCTAGTACGTGTAGATGCACGCGATTGTTAACAGCGTTGTTAGAAAAAATGTTATTCATCGACTGCAAATGTTTGGTAGCAAGTTTTTCCTGAGCCTGACCTTGAAATAGCATTCTCATTAGTCAGTCTTTTCACAATAGAGGTCATTCATGTCATCTGTGTTACAGCAAATGAAATCTAGTTTTTCCTTGCTCTAATTGGCTACTCTCACAGTGATTGCTCATTCATACTTAATATTCCGATTAACAAAACAGTTAAATGACAAGCACACAAATCGTTTTCTGTTCAATATCCAGTATCCGTTAAGCGCAATTTATTGATTGGTTTATAGTCAACTTAATATAGCAATCAAATGTACATACATACTCTTGTGTATGTATATGTATGTAATGAGAAAGTTATTTATCAAGTGAATTGCATGAAAGAAAAGAACATAACTACAATATTTCTGAAAAATAAAAACAACAGTAACAACATTATCTGTAATTTCAAATCACGTTATAATAAATGTGAAAGCTTTGAAGGAATCAGTAGAGTACATATAAACTCAGATAAAAATGCGTTTAGAACAGAGAAAACATACAAGTTTATTGTCTGAACTACAAACTGTTTTATCTACAAATGATAAGAAAATCGAAGTGGGCAAAGCTATATTCAGACAGTGAGTAAAGTATTCAATCAAAATGCATTATTTATCCATTCAATTATTGATTGATTAAACTTTTTCAAATAATTATTGACGTTATCAGAATTTACAAAGTTAATTCTCTGCTTTTTCAACGATTTTTTAATGAAAGTAGAGTGATTACCTCATATGAATTTCACTACCACGTATATCCTATCTATAGGTTATTATTTCATTTTGTTATCAAAAAGTTACGATCAGTTTTTCAATTAATACTAAATCACTGAGTGGAGCATATTATTTTTTCAACCGGTGCTATTGACTGAAAATGAAGTTAACTGACCTATTTGAGGTTAGTATTCATCATGGACTGATAACTATCGCAGAACTATGGGAAATCTCGGAGCACTGAACTGCTGTATCGTTCTAGTATGAGACTCCTCACCAGGCATCGAAATCATAACCTTCAGGCTTAGTGGCTAACATGTCATCATTGAGCATATATATATATATATATATATATATATATATATATATATATATAACACGAATAATGCACTTCTCTGAACCCAGTAGAACTATCCACCTTCACCTTATATCAGTGAAGTATTGACTACCCACAAGGTATCCATAAATAGAATGAAAGATGCTACGAAAAGATATGCCGTCTAAACATGTACTCAAGATATGGATTTCCAGACTTATTTGCATACATTCTATAGAAATACTATAGGTTTATATATATTGATGGGAATATTTATGCTGTAAATAGGCCAGTCTAGATAAAAACAAATTCAGAGTTGGTTATCTGGACACTTTTAGGTATTTATATTTAATGAAGGTCTCGTGAACAATCATCAAAGACTATTCAACTTCGTAGTAGACAATCTAACATTCAAACTACTATCTTAACCTTAACAAACTTGACTGGTGCTAAAGGTCACCCTATAAACTACTGAAATAACCAATTAGGCATCTCCATTTTGACTAGAATGGTAACCTTTTCTATAATACAAAGGAACTGTTTTAGTACTTGTAAGGGTTGTCTATAGAGCGATTTACAAACTTAGTCAGTGTACTCTGTGACACTATATGCCAGTGAGAAATTTAAAATAGGTTATTCAAAGACCTACTTCTAAGAACTAAGAACTTCTGAAAATCCTGGGAAAAAAGCCACGGTGATCTTAGTTCCGGTAGTGTTTTTGGGTTAAAAGTTGGCTTCTTTTGAAAAGGTAACGCTCAGTTTGTCTACATGGCCTTGATTCTATCATCAATTTCGCTTTAACAAAATTTTTTATGAGGTTAAGTGTTAAAGTTTTCATCCAGTGGATCATCAATCCTACAGATATTTAAGCAATCAGCTAGGATTGCAGCTCTCATATAAGGAGTGTGACCCAAAACTTTTTGTTGGTCTCCACTACTATATTACACATTTTCAAGTGACTGTTTTGTTTCAGGCATGAGTTAAAGTAGTAAGTAATAAATAAAGGTTTCTGTTCACTAATGTTACAGCAACCTACTAGCACACAAGCTGAACTTTTCCTTTTTGCTTCAAGAGTGCGTAAGAGGAAAACTGTTGAAAGCATTTTCACATGACTAGCTAACACTTTCTAATCAGGAATTTTATGCCATGTTCTTCTGCCCTATTTGTCTCCTCGAGACTATTGTATTTTCGTTTTGCATGGTGTATTTGTCTTTTCATTCATAAGTTTATTCAGCCTGTTTCAAATAATTTGAGTAGCAATTTTAATTTGCCCCTTCTCAATCTCGGGAGACTTTAAAGGCCACCCTAACAACTGCCAAAATAACCAATCAGGTTGCGGTATTTTGGTTGAGATGACGAATTTCCATAGAATAGATGAACGTGATTATATGTTTCATCAATTGCCAGGGTAGCCTTTAAAGCCACTCTCAATCTCTGAAGTGACTTTAAAGGTCACACTAGCAACAACTGAAATAACCAATTAGACTTCTATATTTTATGAAAATCTACCTGTCTAGACGAAAAGAAGGAAACCTGAATGGTTATTTCTGCACTTGCTAGGATGGCCTTAAACTCTCCCAAAGTCACTCATTGAATTTCATATGTTACGTAAAAAAGGTAATTTTAAGACTGATTTTAAAAGCCACCCTAGCAACTGCTAAGATAACCAATTAGAGATCTGTACTTCACGAAAACTACCTTTCAAGCTGAAATATGAATATCTAATTGGTTATTTTGGTTGCTGTTAGGGTGGTTTTTAAAGTCACTCCAATTTCAAAGGTCCCATAACAACTGCGGAGATAACTAATCAGGTTGCAGTATAGTATTCCGGGTAGAAAGAGTTTTCATAAAACAAAGAGAAGTAACCACCTTAACAACTTGTAGGATGGAAAATCACATTTCTTTATTTTATAGGAAACTACCACCTCAGCCGAAAACCAAAACCTAATTAGTTATTACAGTGGTGACTAGGGTCACTCCAAAAACGAGTGACTCTAAAAATCATCTTAGCAGCAATGAAACAGCCAGTTGAACTTCAGTATTTACTTAAAATTCGCCTTTTGGCTAACGGTAAAGATCACCCTAGAAACGACTTAAATGATGAAATATGTATCTTCGTTTCAGCTGGAAAGGTAGATTTTTTATAAAATACAAAAATCTAATTAGTTATTTTAGGTTTGCTAGGGTAGCCTTTAAAGTACTCAAAAACGAAAGGTTACCACGGTAACTACTGCTAGATTGGTCACCCACGCTAAACAATATGAGAGGTATAAAGCAGGGGGCGTTAGGTGTGACTTTAATGACCACCCTAGAAGTTGTTGAGTTAACCAATTAGATTGATTTTAAAGGCCACTCTAGCAACTGCTAGAATGACCAATCAGGCTTCGGCATTCCGCCTAGGAAAGTACTTTTTCACAAAATAAAGGAATGTGATTGGCTACCGCATCAGTTGCTAGGGTGGCCTCTAAGTTCGTTCTTAAAGTCAGCCATTAATTAGGCTTTTATATTTTATGAAAAGCTACCTTCGTGACCAGAATACCGAAACTGGATTGGTTAATTCAGCAGTTGCCATGGTGGCCTTTAAAGTCTCCCAAAATAGACCGATAGCTTACGCCTTGCAAAAAGTACGCAAATCTGCATTCATGAAGAAACCTGATAGGGGATTCGGGATATTGATTAGCTGTATGTTGATGCTTCTGTCCTTTTAGTTGCAAGAGGAATAAGGCCATAAAAATATTTCTTTTGTAATAGATTTTCCACTTATCTATTTCAAAGTTTTGTTCGAAATCATCATCTTCAGTTCTCATTTCAAAAAAAATCATTTGATTGATACACTCAGACACTAAAGAAGGCAGAAGTTCACAAAAGTGTCTTCCTTCTTTACGAAGCCATTCAGTTCAATTTTAGGACTCTAGGTTCTACAAACTCCAATAAAAGTTTTATTTTCTATTTATCCCCACCAGTTATGCTGTGAAGACAGAGTTTCATTCAGATCTGAAGTTGATACAGACAACTGAACCAAGTAATACGACTAGTGTATTTCAATTTTCAATGCAATGATTCGTTTTATATGATTTCTTCATTTGAAACTAGTTTGATGCCCGCTACTTTCTAAAAGATGAAAAACTTATCGGAAAACCAAGTATGGGCAAAACCAACTTGTTGTTGACGTTTTGAGATGCAGATATATATAATATCCTTTGTTTACAATGTAAAGCCACAGTTATCCTGTTGATTCCGAACTGTTTCCCATAAGGGCTGAAGTCTCCCAGATATCTTCTTCACTTTCATTGAATCAGATAAAAGTTACCATCTGACAACAACTCTCGATAACGAAATCCCTAAACCGAATTGGTCTTCATCAGACACTTTTTAAAAAGTATTTCATCTAACTTTATACAGTGAGCACATCTTTTTCCATGACTTACTTAACCCTCATAATCTATTGCTTTGAAATACATTATATTCCATATAAAAGTGACATTTATCGTGATCTGATGTCATATGAATAACAAACGAAAACCTGGGAGGACTGGACAGCTGTTTCATCCTAGTATGGAACTCTTCGGCAGTATGAGCCCATGACCCACCGGAGGTCGAGCTTGGTACTTTTAGGTTTAATTGCAAGTTGGTAGAATGTCGTTAATCCATTTCAACCCAATGGGTGAGTAGCATCGTTCTCGCTGCCAGATCTGAAGGTTTTTGGTTCAATACCCATCGAGGTCACGGCTGAACAGTGCTGAGGAGTCCTACACCAGGCCGAAACAACTGCCCAGTGCCTCTAGGTTTTCAGTGGTTCTTCGAGTGACGTCATTCAGTGATACCTTCTGCACTGAAATCAATGCGTCCTCATAAACTTTCAATCTGCATTTTATTCAATGCTTTATGAAACTCATCGATGATAGATTCACATTTATTACTTGAGGTACTTTTACTTAAAGTCTGACTTTCATATAAATTAACTGTTGTTTAACTCCAAGTAAATATAGTTAAGGAGAAAAATGAATCGAGAAAACTTTCAAATATTTATAAGTATTATATGAATATCTTATTCAAACTGAAACATCTATTGAACATTTAAAGCTGCTAATCAAAACCTGGTTTTGGAGACAGTTTTGAAGTTGGATTTGGCAAACAAATATTTAACGAATCTTTCATTTAACTTTTTCTCACGTGACCAAGGAATATATTTGAGAGATAACTGAAAACGACAATTTCAGTCTCAAAATTAGTCAAGATTTAAAACCAAAGAGATATTGAATGATGAAAATGCATACCACATTAGTGAAACAAACTTAGTCACCCAAAACCGATATTAGTATGCATTTCTGCTCCGTAACATCTTTTTGTCTTCTTTTAAAAAAAAATTTCCAATATTGTATTAACTAAATGGTTGATGACATTCCAAGGTTAAAATTGACGTCTAATACTTCCATAATCAGTACGCTAAATAAAATGTTCAGCTATCACATAAATTGATAATTTTTTTAAATTGCTAAAATTTTAAGATAACACACATATCAATTTTGGAGGCTTGTGGGGATTTATTGACTTCAAATATAGGTTCATCTCAGACCGACTTCATTTGGAGAACCGCTGAAAACCTAGGAGCACCGGACACCTGTTTCGTCCTGGTATGGGACTCTTCCTAAGTGTGCACCCAAAACGCCTCCTGAAATCGAACCCAGGCATTACAAGTTCCGTGGCCAGTACGTTACCATTGATTCAAATGGTTGGGATGCTTCCAAAGAGTCCCATAATTGGACCAAACAGCTGTTTGGTGCTCCCAGGTTATCAGTGATTCTTTAAATGATGTCATTTCGTCAATCATAATCATCATCCAAATAAACATAGGAATAGGCATTACTGAGTAACGATCCAAGTTGCCATATCTCATATCAGCACATAAAGTAACAAGGCAGTAAAATGGAAGATGAAGGAAAGAGGAAAAATCGGTCTAAAGAAATAGGAAGTAGTAATGAGAAAACGATGAGATTAGGTGTAGCCTTTAAGATGTGGGATAATGTATGTATCTATCTGCACCACTGACATCAGTTCTGAGCCATATCACTTAGAGTCTCCAGCTGACTAGTTTGCTTAGCCTTCAATTGCTCAAACGAACAGTCAAGGACTTCATGCATTAATGCCATGTTTTAATCTGGTCTCCCCTAGCCTTTTTTTCAGTCCGAACCTACTTCGGTCAGTATTGTGTGACAAGGCATACGTAACGCGTCTTAGCCATCTCAGTCGATGAACGTTCACAACCGCATCAACTGACTTACCTTCCTTCCTAAAACTCTGTAGCCCATAACACCTTTCCATGTTAGGAACCACACTTTTTAATCTTGTCATTGTGGTTTCCAACACATACCCGTTTGACACCAAAATTGGGCAATTCAAAAACCCATAAAAGACAATTCAGCGAAGAAAATTCTCCTTTCGACGAACCATTTTCAAAAGCTTAATTGTTTTCTATCAGTTTTAATTATCTAATAGGACTATTACGATGATCGAAAAACTGCCTATTTAGCTGAGAAAAATGTCAGTGTGCAACTTTGTAGATGGTTTGAGAAGTGCTTATCCTATTTAAGGTATACCGAGTGTTAAATATCAGATTTAGTGGATGAGAATAGATAACAGTTGAATTTGTCTGAGTACACCTCTGATGAACTTTGTCCGCAAACTAACGAAACGGCCATCCAGTGTTTATACTACTCTGATCTGTGTAGACCAGCGTGGGTAGTTTCTAACTGTTTGTTTTGTCCTGAAGTAAATGCTGATTATTGTATCAGTTCATAGGAATCATTCAGACTCAATCATTATTATTTATTTGTATCTTGGGTTCCTAATGGAACATAGGGCTTCAGTAGCACGTCTCCATTCCTTTCAGTTCTCAGCAATCTTTTGAACCTGGCTCCACGACAGCCCACAAGCTCTCATTTCCTCCTCGCACAATCTCCTCTATGTCACCCTCGGACGCCCAACTCGTCGCTTCCCATCCGGGTTCCACTTGAGGGACTGGCCTGACGCGTGATGTCCCCAGTCGGCCTTCTCAGTGTATGCCCAATCCAATCCATCTCCACTTCCTTCTGCATATTTGTTGAGCGATAGGTTCTTGGTTGGCTCGTTGCCAGTCAGCCAGCCAGAGTTCCTTGTTGCTTATTCTTTCTGGCCATCTGATCTTCAGTAACGAGCCGGCGTAAGCAGTTGTTGATGAATGTCTGTAGTTTGTTGGAAATGCCTTTCGTTACACGCCTAGTCTCTGAGCCATACAGAAGCACTGACTTGACATTGGTGTTGAAAATCCGGATCTTGTTCCACATGCTGAGTGGAGTGCAGAAGATCTACACACTGGTTTCAGGCTAATGGACGCCTGTCTTGCTGTTTTTCCGATTCTGACTTTGACATCCTCGTGTGTGCCGCCTGTAAGTGAGACGGTGCTGCCTAGACAGGTGAAATAGGCTACTTCCTTTAAGTTTCTCCCGTTGATGGTGATTGGAGTTTGCTGTTGGTGTTGTTGGTTGGGTATCTTCATCACCTCTGTCTTCTCTATATTCACTTGAAGTCTCGTCTTCGCTGCCCTGCCTCTTCTGCCAACTTGTTAGTTTTCGCCTGTAGATCTTCAAGTTTGTTTGACGTTAGACATAAGTCATCTGCGAAATCCAGATCTTCTAGGTTCTTTTCCGCAGCCCAGCGTATCCCCCTCTTCTCGCTGCCTACTGTTTGCTGTATGATCCAGTCGACCACAATCAGGAATATCAGGGGTGATGGTAGACAGCCTTGTTTCACTCCTGTCTTCACTTCAAAAGCATCACTGAGCTGAGATGTCCATTGTGAATTACTTGGCTGGCATGTGGCGTCTTCATATAGTTGTTGAATGAGGTTGATAAAGGATTGTGGTATTCCGTAGTGTTGAAGCAACTGCCAAAATACTTCTCGGTCGACGCTATCAAAGGCCCTTTCAAAGTGGAGGAAGTTGTGGTGTAGAGTTGAATGCCATTCTATACTCTGTTCTATGATGATGCGTAGCGTTGCGTTGTGCTACAGTTTGATCCGCACATGATTTGTTTTTTCTGAAGCCAGCTAGCCAGCCAGCCTGTTCCGGTAGTAGTTTTGAATGCAGCGCATCCTTTAGTCTCTCCAGGATGATGCGGCTTAATATTTTGCTTGCTTTGGGTGGACAGGAGAGTGATTCCGCGCCAGTTCTTGCAAAGACTTAGGTCTCCCTTGTCTGGAAGTTTGACAAGGTAACCCTTCTTTCAATCTGCAGGTACCTTCCGTTCCTTCCACACCTTCTGCAATAGTGGTATGAACATGTCCGCTGTTGTCTCTGTGTCTGTTTTCAGTGCTTCTGGTGGGATTCCATCTCGTCCTGCTGCTTCCCCACATTCCAGTACCTTTATGGCGATCAGGACTTTTGCTTTTGTTGGAGGATTTATGTTCACTTGTAGTTCAGCGGCTGGGCTGCTGGTGGTATTTCTGGACGAAGTGCAGGTGGTGGTCGATTGAAGAGCTTTTTAGAAGTGGTCAGTCCATTGTTCTCTTTGTTTCTCCTCTTTGGTAACTAAGTTTCCTTCACTTTCTTTCATTGGTCTCATCTGTGTTGATCTCTTCCCTCTCAGATAGTAACCTGGTTATTTGATATAATGTTGTCAGGTCTCTGTCTTTCCTACCAGCAGCCTGTTCTGTTTCACTTGCCAGTGTGTCGTAGTGTTGTGTGTCTTTTGTCTTTGCGTGCACTCTTTTTCACTTCTTTGTCCAGTGTTTTGTACGTTGTACTCAGTTGGTCTTTTCGTTGTGCGTCCTTGCACTGGTTTATCTTCTGCTTCACCATCCTCCTTTATCAGCTCCCGTGTGTCCGTCGAGATCCATTCCTTATCTTCTTTCTTCTTCCTTCCTAATACAGCTGTGCAGGTTTCTTTCCACATAGCTTTCAAAGAGTTCCAGTGTTCATCCACACAGGTTTCTTCAGGGATATTCCTCGATATCTCCCATTTTGTCGTGATGGCTGACGTGAAGATGTTCTTTTACAGTTTTATCCTTCAGTTTCCGAGTGTTGGGCTTGAACTGTGGTCTGTCACCAACTTCTGCGAAGACTTTCAACTCGATTTTGAAGGTTCTTGCACTAGATAGTGGTCTGAGCCTACATCTGCTCCACTTCTTGATCTTGCGTCAAGTAGGCTGCGTCTCGACTTTCTTCACATTGAGATGAAGTCGATCTGATTTTTAGTGTGTCCTGGTGAAATCCATGTCGCTTTGTTGGTATCCTTGTGCTTGAACGCAGTGCCTCCAATCACCAAATCGTTGAATGCGCAGAATTCTGCAAACAATTCTCCATTCTCATTCATTTCACCGAGCGCTTCTCGACACATGGTTAGTTGTCTTCCTGCGTTGTCTGCTCCCAGTTTGGCATTCATGTCACTCATTAGAATGAGTTTTGATATCGCCAACTGAGGTCTTGTCCAGTGCTGATTGCAGTTATCTGTAGAATTCCTCCTTCTTCTCTTCATCTGGATTATTTGTAGGTGCGTATCGTTGCATTGTATGATTGTGACTTTCGTTCCTTATTTTGAGTTGAACCTTGCTGAGACTCAATCATTACTGACTTTTAATTTGATGTGATATCATCTAGAAGTATTGGATAAACTCCTCAGTTATTATGTACCTGAAGTAAACAATAGGCCTAGTAGGATAACTTATAGTTATTAATAACAGTGTATATTCAGGTGCAATTATTGGCTGAAGCCATTCAGTTCAATCATTTGGACTCCATTAGAAACTAGTCTGTTTGGTTTACTTGGTTATCTACAAGTTTCTTGATCTTATTAGTAATAGTATGCCTCTGGTTTATCAATTTTTTCATACAGCGCTGTCTTTATATGTTTTTTTTATCTTTCCAAAATGATCAAAGCTGTGTCAACATCACTACTGAATTGCTTTTATGTGATTCAGCATTTACTATGTTTTTGTGCCTTTCAAGGTTCTTTAATGCCTCCATTTTCTGTGTTTTCCATTTCGTTTCACTTTCTTGTGTTGTTCCAGTGCCAATTAGCATTTCGCTAGTGTTTATTTTTTTTCTCATCTGCTGAACCGAAAGTCATTTCTACCGTAATTAAACTGTTAACGAAGCTCCTTGCTCCCTAATTAGCAAGGATGACTGACAGTAAGGAAACCAGTCAGTCGTATTAAACTAGATTGGATCCTCAAAGTGATGGTTCGAATGGAATTAGTTCATCTTATCATTTACTGCTGTGAATGGTCTAGTGTCACTTTGAACTGGATAGAAGATTTGAGGCAAGTTGAAACTGAAATAATATTTTCATCGAATAAATGTGTTTCATACTTCCTATACAAAAGTTAACCAAATGAAACTTCATGAGTGTGTTAAATCAACATCGATAGTGGCTCGTATTGCCTGGAAATAGTTTATATAACTGCTGTTCTGTTATTTCGTATATATATATATATATATATATATATATATATATATATATATATATATATATATATATATATATATATATATATATATATATGAAGAAAACACCTTTTTCATCATTCTCACAAGTTTTTATTGCGTAAGTACAATGATAAAAGTTGTACTAGTAAGCAATCTGGCTTACACAACCAATCACTACCGAAAGTACAACTTTATATAAACTATTGTACAAATCTAAGTGAATCCAGCCTTTTATATAGCTTCACGGATTTCAATCTCTTGGACTTATCTGTTATAGTTTGACACACTATCCATCTGTCAGTTGATAAACTTGTCACACAAATGGATAATAGCAGAAATGTAGTACACACGGTAGATAAATCGCAAACTCTCCAATCTTCGAAATCGACGGATGTGAAGAGGAAAACTGACAGCTCTTTATCTGTAAAATGCAGTGCTTTTGTGCTTATACGCATACATTACACGGCCGCAATTCCCAATGAACTACTTATACTCAACTAAACTATTTCAGGCTATGAAACAAGCGATATATGTTGTTAACAAATAATAATCATCACTAAGCTGCAAAGTCATGGGTTCGGGTCTCAGTAGGAGCATCACTTGCTTGGATGCAGATACATCCAGCTGGTGACTCCCAAATAGGACGAAGCTCGCTCTCTGGATTCCACGGTTAGTTAATTATAAATATTACAAAGCTTGTAAATACGGTTAATCTGGATCGGCCATTCTGCAAAGGTTTCTTTGCCGTATTGGAGGCAATCCATTAAGTTAGTGACTGTACGAGATTTTCTCATTTTCTAGTCAGATTCATACTGATATTGAAAACTCTGTCTAACAGGCCCATGATTTATTGGTTACAATTCCTGACTAACAGCCATCAGATACAGAATAATCAGATACACTCCATTCTTTTTGACATTCGCAACGAGGTTGTCCAGTGACTCATAGGCTTTTACGAAAACTGTTACAGGATCTATGAGTTATCTTGTAAGATAAGATGATAATTAGCAGTTTGACTAGTTGAGATAGCCGCGGTTGGCAGACTCGCATTAGTGATAGTGGATTTCGTTTCTCTCTCTCTCTCACACACACACACAAACACTATACCTCGCATTTTTCCACTTCTTAGGTGATCCCCCATTTAATTCTATTTAAACACAGACATTTAGCAGATAAATTTACAACCGGCACAAGTGCGGAATTATTCAGGTAGTTTTGCTCCTTCAGATATGAAGTATATTTGGAAATTGATCTTACACAAACTTAACAGACCTGAAAGCCGATCACTAATTATTCGTACTTGTTGCATACCAACGAGTGTGAGACCAAGAAAGACTCCAACAGAGTAGCCAGGTACA
Source organism: Heterobilharzia americana (assembly GCA_944470555.2). Classification (NCBI taxonomy): domain Eukaryota; kingdom Metazoa; phylum Platyhelminthes; class Trematoda; order Strigeidida; family Schistosomatidae; genus Heterobilharzia; species Heterobilharzia americana. Next base: position 28,356 of record CALYCZ020000146.1, on the reverse strand, counting down.
ATAGCATATTTGACAGTCCGTGCCAAAATGTGGATGCATGTTGACTAACTGACTACAGAATCCCGTATGAGTAACGTAAAGTAACTCGAATGCTTGCAAAATGGTGTGGATGTTCGACCATATCCCTTCAGCTTAGCGAGTCCGTTAAAACTATGAAGTTTAACACCAATTTTGAATCTTGTCAAACCCTAGGCTGTTGATTTCGGAGACAAAACCGAAGATTTATGTGTTCATATCTTGTATACCAGTTCTGTCAATAGTCTACATTTAAGTTCATAATGCACTTAATAACCCAACGTATTTCCAATCATAAATTCTCAACGAAGTAAGAATTCCTCATACTGTGACCTCAGACGCTCGAAGATTGCCAATATGCACTTAGGTGAAGGTGTGGCCAAGTTATACATAGGTGCCTTCATACTTGAAGGTCATCTCATTGAAGGCCCCATTAATTCATTATAAACGAAATTCAAGAACTTGTTTCATTTTAGTCTGTTTATCAGAAATGTCACACCATGAGACCGTATCATTTACTGGATAATCGGAGGTAATCTACCATCGACATTCATATCATATCCAGTAAATGATACTGCTTCACTGTGTAACATCTGTAATATTGTTTATTATTTTATTTGTCCCTTGGGTTCCTAGTGAAACACAGGGCTTCAGTAGCACATCTCCACTGCACTCTCTTCTCTGCAGTCTTCTCAACCTGGCTCCACCACTGCTCACAAGCTTTCATTTCTTCCTCACACGATCTCCTCCATGCTACCCTCAGCTGGGATGCCCAACTGGTCGTTTCCCCTTTGGGTTCCACTCGACGACCTGACCTGGTGCATGATGTCCCCAATCGGTCTTCTCAGTGTATGCCCAATCCAATCCATCTCCACTTTCTTCTGGATACTTGTTGGTCGATGGGTTCGTGATTGGTTCGTTACCCAGCCAGAGTTCCTTGTTGCTTATTCTTTCTGGCCATCTGATCTTGAGTATCGAGTGAGCGTAGGCGTTAGCTGTTGATGACGTATGTTTGTAGTTTGTTGGAAATGCTTCACGTGACGCGCCAAGTCTCTGAACCATCACATAGAAGTGTAGGTGTAAAACTCGTGCACTGTGGTAGAATTTGATTCCGTATTAGATTTGTTAGTTTGCTTTATATGCCATAGTGATAAAGTATTATTTACTTGATGACATTTCGAGCATAGATTATTTCTCATAATCTATCAATGTAATCACACAGCTTTGACATTTGATTTTTATAGTTACGTCACATAGAAGCACTGACTTGACTGAATTAGTGTTGAATATGTGGATCTTGTTCACACTGTATCTTGAGTGGAGTGGAGTGGAGTGCAGTAGATCTCCACACTGGTTTAAGATTGACGAATGCCTGTCTTGCTACTTTTTCCGATGCTGGCTTTGACGTCTTCATTTGTGCCTGTGTCGCCTGCCTGTAGTTGAAACGATGCTGTCCTGCCTAGGTAGGTGAAAGGGACTACTTCCTTTGGGTTTCTCCCGTTAATGGTGATTGGTGCTTGTTGTTGTTGTTGGTTGGGTATCTTCATTAACTCTGTCTTCTCTACGTTCACTTGGAGTTCCGCTTCGCTGCCTCTTCTGTTAACTAGTTGGTTCTTGCCTGTAGATCTTCGAGTTTGTGCGATAAGACATTAGACATAAATCATCATGGGCGGAATCCAAATCTGCTTCTGGGGTCCCTTCATCGGTCCAGACGGGGTATGCCCCTCTTCTCACTACTCACGGTTTGATGCATGATCCAGTCCATCACAATCAGGATGATCATTTGTGATGGTAGGCGGCAGCCTTGTCAGACTCCTGTCCTCAATTCAAAGGTGTCACTTAGCTTTCCGTTGTGAATCACTCGGCATGTAGCACCACACAACATCTAGTTGCTGTTGAATGAGGTTGATCAAAGTTTGTGTCACTAAAACTGTAGTGTTGAAGCAGCAGATGCCAAATCACTTCTCGATCGACACTGTGGAAGGCCTTTTCAGTGTCGATGAAGTTGAGGTTATGTTGAGTTGACTGTCATTCTATGCTCTGTTCTATGGTGATGCGTAGTGTAGCATTACAATTTGATCAGGATATGATTTGTTTTTCCTGAAGCCAACCAGCCAGCCGGCCAGCCTAATCCTGTTGTAATTTTGAATCCAGCTCATTGTTTAGTCTCTCCAGGATGATGTGGCTTAATATTTTGCTCGTGGTGGACAAGAGTGGAGCATGATTCCGCACCAGTTCTTGCCAAGACTTAGGTCTCCCTTGTTTGAGAGTTTGACAAGATAGCCCTTCTCCCAATCGATTTGCAGGTACCTTTCCTTTCTTCCTTTCTTCCAAACCTCGTACAATAGTGGTATGAGCATGTCTGCTGTTGTCTCTGCGTTTGTTTTCAGTTCTTCTGAAGGTAATCTTGTGGTCCTGCTACCTTCCTGGATTTCAGCAACTTTATGACGTTCAGGACTCCACTTCTGCTTTGTCGGAGGGCTTGTGTTCACTGATAGTTTTATGGTTAGGCTGCTGATGGTATTTCTGGACAAGTTGCAGGTGGTGGTGGTGGTGGTGGTGGTCGATTCAAGAGTCTTTTGAAGTGGTCAGACCATTGTTTCTTTTGTTTCTCCTCTTTGGTAACTAGGCTTCCTTCACTATCTTCCATTGGTTTCATTTGTGTTGATCTCTTCCCTCCCAGATAGTAACCTGGTAATTTGATATAATGTTGTCAGGTCTCTGTCTTTCCTACCAGCAGCCTGTTCTGTTTCACTTGCCAGTGTGTCGTAGTGTTGTGTGTCTTTTGTCTTTGCGTGCACTCTTCTTCACTTCCTTGTCCAGTACACTGTTTTATATGTTGTTGTCAGTTCCCCTTCCCTTTGTTCATCCCTGCACTGCACTTGTTCATCTTGTGCTTCACCATCTCCCTCTTCCTCCTCTATCAGTTTGCATGTCGGGATCTGTCGAGATCCATTCCTTGTCTTGTCTCTTCTTCATTCCTAACAGGGTTATGCAGGCTTCTTCCCACGTCGGTTTCAAAGAGTTCCAGTGTTGTTCCACACAGGTTTCTTCAGGGATGTTGCATAATGTTTCCCATTTTGTCCTGATAACTGACTGACGTGAAGATGTTCTTTTGTAGTTTCGTCCTTCAGTTCAGTTTCTGTTGTGGGTGGTTGTTCAACTTGAACTGTGATCGATGATCACGAACTTCTGTGGAGGCTTTCCACTTGATTTTGAAGGTAGGTTCCTTGCACTAGATAGTGAAGTGAGTGGTGTGAACCTACATTTGCTCCTCTTCGTGATCTGATCTTGTGTCGAGTAGTCTGGCTGCGTCTCCACTTTCTTCACATTGAGATGAAATCGATCTGATTTTTAGTGTAGTGTGTCCTGGTGTCTGGCGAAATGAGATCCATGTCACTGCCTTGTGAATATCCTTGTGTTTGTACAGACTGCCTGGTCTGCAATCACGAAATCGTTGAATGCTCAGAAGTCTGCAAACAGTTCTCCATTGTTTTTGATCATTTCAGCGGGTGCTTCTCTACCCATGATTGGTTCTCTTTGTGTGTTGTCCGCTCCCAGTTTGGCATTCATGTTACCCATTGGAATTTTGATGTCGCCAACTGGAGTCTTGTCCAGTGTTGATTGGAGTTGTCTGTAGACTTCCTCCTTCTTCTCTTGATCTGCATAATTTGTAGGTGCATAGCGTAGCATTGAATGATTGTGACTTTCGTTCCTTATTTTTGAGTAGAATCTTGCTGTGATGATCCTGATTGTGGAGGATGAGTGTGAGGATGAGGAGATAGGTTCCCACTGCATGAGAGAGGGAGAGAGATGGAGAGAGCCTTCGGTGCTGTTGGGGGCCTCATGATGGCCACTGCATAACTCGGTGTAGTTGTGGTTGTCGTCTGGGTGAGAATATCGGAATAGATTATTGACTTTCCAGTTGACAGTTTTGAGAGTCCACTTGCATTCCATCTGCAGATACCTCTCATATTCCTAGCAGTTACATGTTATATCTTCTCATCTCATTTGCAATCTGGACAGCTTTGACAGCCAGCCAGCCAGCCAGTTAGCTTCAAACATTGTTGGGACATTCCATATTCGTGTGTTTACTTTCGTTTTCATTGAGGGAGAGAAGACACATCGGCTGACTGGCTTCCCGAAGGCTTTCAGCAACCGGCGTCATTTCGTCTCTCCGATTGCAGCGTGGAATAAGTTTATTTTAATTTTTTATATTTTCTTTGTGCTTTGAAGTTTGTTTAGTGATTGAATTGGTTGTATGTGGTAGGGTTGCTAGCCGTATACTTAACGTTCTCTCTTTATCTGGGCTTAGGACGGGCTAGTAACTAGTGGACTAGTTAAGCAGGCGAGGTTGACATCTTTGATAAAAAGATCAAAATTGAGTTACAGTATACTACAGTGGCCAAGTTTCACTCTTATTACAGGAGCTTTTCTTTTGGAGGCATTTTTACAATATTTGTTGTCCATGGCCATATCAGGATAACTACCCTACTTTGAGGTATCCTTTATATAGTCCTAATTTCTTCCCCCACCCTTTATGATATGGGTAGTAAGATTTCATATATATCCGGAACAGATGCTTAGTCATTCCCTTTGCATGTGTTAGCTGTTGATTTGATAAACAAAGATTCAGTTATCAATCTCTCCCGCCACCCTGCTATATTGGCTTTAAGGAATTTCATCCTGTCCCATCCTATTTTGTGGGTGTGTGTAATCACATGCATAGCTATGGCTAAGATTTTTCTAAATTCTTTACTTTAATAGGTTCTACCAATTTTAATCTAGTTAGGTGTTTGTGCTCCGATTGCTCAATTGACCCTAGTTGATTACTTTGACCTATGTATTTGATCTCGCAATGGTTGCAAGGGATTTGATAAACTAAGTTACTCCTCTTAGTTGGACCAGTATGATCTTTTAATCGATAAAGCTTATTTTCTAAATTAGTTTGTAGGTTTAAATGCCACTCTAATCCCAGCCTTATTGAGAATTGTGCATAGTGTCTCGAAGGTACCTTCTTCGTAAGGTATACTGTAAAGGTTTTGGATTCTTTCTCCACAGTATTGCCACTACTAATTTCAACATTATTATTACTACTATTAACACTGGTGTCGGTGATATTTTTCTTACTATTGCTAAGGAACTTATCAAATAGTTTGGGAGGGTAATTGGTAATGAGTAAGGTGTCTTTAATATATCCAGTTTCTTGTTTTTGATCTTCTGTTTTACTAGTAGGTTTTTTGACCCTGTTACTTAGACACTTTACTAAGCCATGGGATCACAAATATCCCGTATTATAGCTGACATATTTATGGATGGTTGGCAACAGATGGCTGTAAAAACATTCAGTCGAGCTCCAAAAATATAGTTTCTATATGTGGATGACACGTTAACAGTGTTGAAATCGGAGCACATACATAGTCTTTTCACACATATAAATTCAGTAGTCAACGCAATTTAATTCACCTATGAATTAGAAAATAGTGAAGGGGAAGTAACGATGTTGGATTAAAAAATGAAACGGAAACAAGAAGGGAGTTGGGACACTGGTGTCTACAGAAAACCAGATTCAAATAGTTACTTAGACTCCAAATTGTCTTATCCTATGACAATCAAAGTTGGTCTAATAAAGCGTCTAAGTAACAGGGTCGAAAGTCTACTAGTAAGACAGATTATAATTGATGAAAATGGAGTTATTAGTCTGTGGGATGAGGAATATTTCATTGTGTTAGTTGGTTGGTTATTAGTGGACTAGTTACTTAGGTGAGGTTACTTCGTTAATTGGTTAATCCTCATTCCTACTTGGTAATACCCTAATTTGCATGTGACTTTAAAAGGCCACCCTGGCAACAACTGAAGCAACCAATTAGTGGTCTGCATTACAGCTGTAGTGATAGGTCGTCATAAAATACAGAAATCTGATTGGCTTATTTTTGCTGTTGTCAGTGTGGCCTTTAAATTCACTCCAAGTTGCGGACAAAGTCAATTTTAGTGTGTACACTTACGTGTTTTTGAATCAGTTAATGTTCATTATTCTTAAAGGAATAAACTCTCCCATCCACCTTTGGTCTTCTTCTCTATTTGTCCGGGGTTGCAGTCGGCGGCTCTTGCGTACGAAGTTAACTGTCATTTAAGCGTGCTTATTATATGCGTTCGGAATATATAACATGTTGGCAAAAGAGGCGACTGTCATCACTCAGCAGCCTAGTGTGGATGATTCCCTGAAGTTTTCAGAGATGTGTACTGGGTTTGTGTCTCGGTGTCACTCACTTGTATGTAGGTATATCCATCTGATAAGTCGCATGTAAGACGAAACATGCGTCCTAGAAACCACTGATAACCACTGTCAATCAAGTAATATCCAATAGTAAGTTTCTTAGAAAAAACGTTTTTCTAAAAACATCATTTCGCCTGCTAAGCAAGCCTTCACAAAGACTCCGTGGCTACACTTTAATCCGTCGGTCTTTATAGACACTGATGCGATTTGTGTTTACTTAATTTGCATTTATTTATACAACATGCATATGGAATAGCCTCCTTCCTTTGAACTGTGAAATCCAGTTACACAATATATCATCTGTATTGTTTTCACTTCTTTTCATCGTCTCCATTTACTGAGTTGATTTGTGATTGTGAAAGGTGTATTTAGCATCCAGCTGGAAGCGAATATTTTTTCCGATGGGCACAACTTTACACACGATACAACGCAATGGCATTACTGAGGCAGCAATCCTTCAGTTTTTGACTTATGTGAGCTATCTCTTATTTGTCTACTGTGCTGACTTTCAACCAGTGGATCACCAGTTCGGTCTCTTCTCCACTTGCTAACGTTTAGGCATTCAGATAATAAGTGTCATTAGCCCTCAGAAAATCAATGTGACTCGTTGCCTACCTCACGAGCGTACACATATTTGCTGAATAATATTTCCTTTCTATTTGGGACTCGTCAGCTGGATGTACTTGATGCTATTTCACTTCCACAAGAGGTGAAATCGTGAAATGTACTAGTGTGAGTAAGAACAAGATTCATGAGTCATCAGTCTGACTGGGAAATATCGGAGACTATAAGCCCAATTCGTATGTTGGGCGAATTTTTGGGATTTCATTTGATGATAGTTAATCGAAAATTATGTCAAACGAGAAATGTGAATATCAGAAAAATTAAAATCACCGTCAATCATCACCCAGTATCAATAATACAAGTCTATCAAGCAATGGTTATCAAAAGTAGCCAAACTGTTAATCAACGTGTTGCTCCTCGTCTCTAATCCACCTTGATTAGGAATGGGATGAGAGTCCTGGCTGGACAGCCTGTATGAATACGGTGAACGAACAGTAACGCATGACGAGTTCACATGACGCTTAGGCAAAACCTTTGACGATTGTCTTCAGCTGGGTCTCTTAGCTCAATTGATAGACAGCCAGGCCGATAACCTGGAGACAACTGGTTTGAATCCTTCCGTGGCCCAGATTTTACCTTCAATCATCACCCAGTATCAAAATTAAATATGTTAAGATGGGGAACAAGAAAAAGTATCTGTCTTGTCTGAAAATGTTATCATCACGGGACAAAAAAGAATGGAATAGAAATAAAATAAGAAAGATTTAACTTTTTAAACATGTGGTTAATATGAAATGCTTGATCCAAGGTAGTAAAAGGCACCAGACAAACTGTTTCTGCACACTTCGTGATTTTCGACTACCTAGGACCGAGCTGTCTGTGAAACAAAGTAGGTGTATGCGTGTACCTCTCCATAGGTTTGAATGATCTAGTAGATGATGCCATATGATGATTCACAGGATGTATTTCTGTTATCGATTTCATGTTGAAAAGTTTCATGAACTTATGGCTCTGCATCCCATTTCTTAAGCCATACTAGTAGGCATTTTCGAATATGATAGGAATGAGTTTTCTGTAGCATTCATTTTTGAAATAAACCCCTGTTTTGCTTCAGTGTTAGTTCAAGAATTACACTTTTGTGCAAATCCCTGAGAAGATCGATAAATGCTAACTACAATTACAGAACGTTTCTGTGAACTGATAAGAAGAAATAGTTCCACTCAAGTAATTAATCATATCCCTGAATCTCCTGTCACTCGAAAACACCACAAAAATTCTCTATTAATTTATCAGATGTTTTCACTCAACAGACTTGTCCTTGTAAATCTCGCTCATATCATGATAAGTTCTTTAAACAGTTCTTCATGACCTAGCTAAACAGCTGAAAATTCAGACATACTTTGAAACATTTATTTCTCTCATAACTAATTCCTACTATCCTTATAATTAAGGATGCTAATCTGCTCTTTATGTACCTAGAAGTCGTATATCCGTCACCCTCTAACACCAATAATTCGTCCTACTGTATATTTGTGCATCATTATGTTATCAGGAAAACTAAAAACTGCTTGTCTTAAAAACATCGAATTCTGTGTTTGTTTTTTATGAATGGTACTTGATCAGTTGAGTATATACTTATGTGCTACAGGTACTCTTCTTCGTGTATAGTTGCAGAAAAGTTTTATTCCCCAAGCCACACGATAGGATAGACATCTTTTGTGATTGTCTACAGTGTGCGAAAGACAACTATCAAGTATTTCATCGAAGAGTTTCTTTTCGGCGATTTTATTCTCAAAGCTGTACACTTGCAAATTTATACACTTTTCTTGAGTTAGGGTTATGGTTAAAAGTAGTTTGTCAAGAATGTCAACAAAAAATAGTATCAATACACGAACTGTCATCGAAATTAAATAATTGTGATGAATAGTGGGGATTAATCAGAAGATGACTGGAGCTGCATAAAGATTACTAGATTTGGATGGAAAGCTTCGTGAACACGGGTCATCCTCTCTCAAGAGCCTCCTTATTCAAAGTCATTTATAAGGTGAAGAGAAACCTACTAAAGGTTGTAGGCTTTTGTAGTCTCTATATCGCCGAAGTTTTTGCCACCTATATCGAAAAACTTCAGCTTAGTACGCGAATGAAAACTGTTCAACCTCTCCTCCCTTCATAGTCGTAGTTTTTAGTCTTTGAAGCCCCTCTTTCTCTCTACACTGTTCATTTCCTAGGTAATTTACTATTCATTCTTCTTTCAAATTACTTTGTCGTGTTACGATACTTCTCATACAACTTCTGTCATATTCTAAATAATCTTCACCATCCATCACAGTTTTTTATTTATTTTAGTGACAGCTCATGTACTGACACTATTTTTCATCGCTGAACTCGAGAAACCACTTTTAACTATAAAACCCTAACACAAGAAAAATGTATAATACGTATAATACTAGGACGAAACAGCTGTCCGGTGCTCCCAGATTTTCAATGGTTCCCAAACTGATGTCAGCCCATGATGAATACTACTTCTAAAAATGCATAAATTTGCGATTGCATAGCTTTGAGAACGTTATCTATAGTGTGTTTTGTGTTCATATTTATTAGTCGTATATGATCACAAATTCATCTGAAGTGTGAAAAGAAATCTGTTAAAGACTGTTTATTTTGTTTACCTTTTTATCAGTAATCGACTTCCTATCCGTCTCCACACAAAGTTCTGAAACAGGCATAAAAAAGACTTGTTCAACTTTCGAAAAAATTTAACTGGTAATAGTAATTTACGCGTAGAAAATACACACTTTGATCAATTGGACTGTCCAACTTGACATTTCTCCTAGCTGAGTAGTTTTCCAGCTAACTAACTGTGGTGTCATCGGGGTTTTCGGTCGAAACTGTCCCACAGCTAAAACTATAAGGTATGATATGTTCCACAAAAGTGTCATGAAATATCGAAGTATACTACTGAACAACTTTAGTGGTTTCTAACTATTCGTTGATCTCTAATTTCCAATTTACTTTCAACTGAGTATTGATTTCATCCTCATCTATAGAAGCGTTCTATGAGTATTTATTTCTCTCAATTATATTTCTTTAGCACAGCTTCTGCAGTGCAGTCACCTGAAGAAAATATTTTTAGTATAGTACTTGCTTTTTCGTCAGATCTTAACGGCTCCAGTACGAAAATATGCTACTGAAGGATATGAACATTTACGGGGTACTCTCATAGATCACCACTGATCATTAATCGGGATAGGTTGATCTAAGCACTGGACAACTGTTTCACTCCCTTGATACCTAGATGATTGGGGTTGTGCTTGGAATGGTTCTGCTCCTAGACCAATTAGTCCAAACCATCAGAATTCTGGCTAGCGAGATGTATGAAATACCGAAACTCAAATTGTTCTCCATATACCATATACTGTAGGTTTTTCTAAATATCTTCATATTATATTTGTATTAAGAGCATCTTTCAAATTTTATTCACTTCATTGCAAACTCGAACAAAGTTCGATGTTTTTAGGTCACCATAATAATACGACATGTGCATTGACTGGTTGCTGGAGAGCAACCTTTGCATCTCTAGTCTTGGGTGCTGATCAAATTCTATCAAGCGTTTTAGAGGGTGACCAAGAAGCTAGGAAGCTCACCATCGTGGAGAAATGCGTCAGGTGTTAGTTGGTTAGAGGTAGTCGGCAAGATACCGTTGGCACTCGTCACCAAGACGTATGTGCAACCACGATGGAAATGATGATCCCTCTGAGACTCGAACCCGAGTCACCCAGTGTTGCAGTTAGCGACGTTAACACCATTGAGCTACAGATAGATTTGCCAGACTTCCCCAACCAATCAACTCTCAAAGCAAATTATCGATTAAGATGTCGGAAAGAAACATAAAAGTCAATAAGCTATATGTTGTTATTGATCATGAAAATACTGAGAACAAATTTCTCAGTTATTGTTAATAATTTTAAAGTAATTTCTCCTGACTGTAAAAATACTTAAGTAATAATGATTTGGTTGTAAGACAAATTTGTCTTTCTTGATTTCAAGCGTAAATGTTTTGATTAAGAAGCTGAAAAGAAAAGAGACGTTTGGTAGTCAAAGTGAAAATGTTCAGTCTTAGCTAATCATATAAACTTTAAATAACATAATCTTTGGTGTTATAGCTTGTAAATTCTAGTCGTTGCTTTGAGCGAATTTATTGACCAATATTGGGATATGAGCTCATGTGCAGATACCTCACTCACTGGAGACCAAGTACATCCAGCTGACGAGTCCCAAATGGGACGAAAGGCATGTCCTGGATTCCTCTACAAGCCACTGTCTATCATTAATATTTAATTAATATAGTTGTGATAAAAAAGGAGATGATTTACCAATCGGAATACGTTTCTAGTTCTCAGTATATGCTTTCTGTGCGTGTGTACGCAAAGGAATAGACTCAGCTCTATCCTGCCTAACACAATCCTTTACCGTTAGGCTAGTACAGTTGCTCACGCTCTTTTAGTCTTTTCAATCTTTCGATCTGTTAGTAATCCCGCCAAGTAAATCGGTGAAGAGGAGTTTACTGGCGCATATTTTGCAAAAATGATAATATTGCTCGGCTATCGGAATGGATAGGGAGGTAGGTTTTGAAGTCTCACCTACCTGTTCACGAATTCTCAGTAAAGCTTCTGTGAGTCATTAGAGTTATTTGCATAATATTATCCTTCATGCTTCTGTTATCTTTGGAGAATGTTTATGTCTAGACAAGCACATGGACTACCCACCTAACTCTGAATGTAACCTTAGGTCAATGCAGACAAGACAAACATCTTTTCTTCGATTTACATCACTGTAAAGTGCAAGTAACAAAAGTAACTATCCCTCCTATTAATCATGAACGAAAGATCCGTCAATCTAATTATCCAATCCAGTCGTCAGAAAGCCTTGAACACATATTTCTTGCCCATCAATCTGTGTAAAAAAGACACGTCTGGGAACTGATATCACGAAAAGCTGCAGTCAAAAGCATCACCTACACACCAGTCAGTCAGCTCGAACTCTGTAACTGTCACAACTAACTCTTCCCAAATCTACTATTAATGTAGTAATATATATATATATATCATTTGGACTGCAGGAACAATAGGGCAAGCCTGTCGTTTATGCAGGTCAAATCATACTGATAATTGTCAAAATGGACTGTATCCTTACAAAAGACTATCTTCCATTTGCTCTTAAACATTCAACTTGGAACGAAGTACACGGTGTTATCCTTTTACGCACAACTATACTGTTCTTTAAATGACGAGTATGTACCAGAATACTGAGTGACTTTCTCAGATGAAAGTTTATTTTTTATCTAGCTTTAATAAACAAGGGTGGTAGACAGTAAGAAAAGACTAAATAATTAAATCACCACAACACAACTTCTGGTATCCAGTTCACATCTGTAGTGAGTAGTTACACATAAGCACATATTTGACTTAATCCCTTGAAACTGGTCTGAATATAGTCCGAAAACTAGTTAAAAAGGTCTCGTAAAACGATTAGTTTGGGCAGATGACACCAACTATGCTCACTTGCCTAATCAGTTCCACTTTATGTGAATCTAAGCATACAATGCATTTATTAGCCACGGGACGTCTCAAAATCGCAGCAGTTTACAGGACTTACTGGAAATAACAGGAAAAGATAATTACTTTACTTGCGAATTCTGAGTTGTACTTTATTTATTCATTTTTTATTTCTTTCGCTCATTTATTCATTCATTCCAAATCGACAACTATTTCAAGTATGCACAGATTGTGTGAACTGTGGCCCATTGGTGTAGGCAGTCGACTTTCAACCACTAGACCACAGGTTCAAAACCAGTTTCGTCCTCCAGTGTTTCCATAGTCAGGACTGATCCTAACATAGTAAGTGTTGCCCATTGGCTAGTACGTGTAGATGCACGCGATTGTTAACAGCGTTGTTAGAAAAAATGTTATTCATCGACTGCAAATGTTTGGTAGCAAGTTTTTCCTGAGCCTGACCTTGAAATAGCATTCTCATTAGTCAGTCTTTTCACAATAGAGGTCATTCATGTCATCTGTGTTACAGCAAATGAAATCTAGTTTTTCCTTGCTCTAATTGGCTACTCTCACAGTGATTGCTCATTCATACTTAATATTCCGATTAACAAAACAGTTAAATGACAAGCACACAAATCGTTTTCTGTTCAATATCCAGTATCCGTTAAGCGCAATTTATTGATTGGTTTATAGTCAACTTAATATAGCAATCAAATGTACATACATACTCTTGTGTATGTATATGTATGTAATGAGAAAGTTATTTATCAAGTGAATTGCATGAAAGAAAAGAACATAACTACAATATTTCTGAAAAATAAAAACAACAGTAACAACATTATCTGTAATTTCAAATCACGTTATAATAAATGTGAAAGCTTTGAAGGAATCAGTAGAGTACATATAAACTCAGATAAAAATGCGTTTAGAACAGAGAAAACATACAAGTTTATTGTCTGAACTACAAACTGTTTTATCTACAAATGATAAGAAAATCGAAGTGGGCAAAGCTATATTCAGACAGTGAGTAAAGTATTCAATCAAAATGCATTATTTATCCATTCAATTATTGATTGATTAAACTTTTTCAAATAATTATTGACGTTATCAGAATTTACAAAGTTAATTCTCTGCTTTTTCAACGATTTTTTAATGAAAGTAGAGTGATTACCTCATATGAATTTCACTACCACGTATATCCTATCTATAGGTTATTATTTCATTTTGTTATCAAAAAGTTACGATCAGTTTTTCAATTAATACTAAATCACTGAGTGGAGCATATTATTTTTTCAACCGGTGCTATTGACTGAAAATGAAGTTAACTGACCTATTTGAGGTTAGTATTCATCATGGACTGATAACTATCGCAGAACTATGGGAAATCTCGGAGCACTGAACTGCTGTATCGTTCTAGTATGAGACTCCTCACCAGGCATCGAAATCATAACCTTCAGGCTTAGTGGCTAACATGTCATCATTGAGCATATATATATATATATATATATATATATATATATATATATATATAACACGAATAATGCACTTCTCTGAACCCAGTAGAACTATCCACCTTCACCTTATATCAGTGAAGTATTGACTACCCACAAGGTATCCATAAATAGAATGAAAGATGCTACGAAAAGATATGCCGTCTAAACATGTACTCAAGATATGGATTTCCAGACTTATTTGCATACATTCTATAGAAATACTATAGGTTTATATATATTGATGGGAATATTTATGCTGTAAATAGGCCAGTCTAGATAAAAACAAATTCAGAGTTGGTTATCTGGACACTTTTAGGTATTTATATTTAATGAAGGTCTCGTGAACAATCATCAAAGACTATTCAACTTCGTAGTAGACAATCTAACATTCAAACTACTATCTTAACCTTAACAAACTTGACTGGTGCTAAAGGTCACCCTATAAACTACTGAAATAACCAATTAGGCATCTCCATTTTGACTAGAATGGTAACCTTTTCTATAATACAAAGGAACTGTTTTAGTACTTGTAAGGGTTGTCTATAGAGCGATTTACAAACTTAGTCAGTGTACTCTGTGACACTATATGCCAGTGAGAAATTTAAAATAGGTTATTCAAAGACCTACTTCTAAGAACTAAGAACTTCTGAAAATCCTGGGAAAAAAGCCACGGTGATCTTAGTTCCGGTAGTGTTTTTGGGTTAAAAGTTGGCTTCTTTTGAAAAGGTAACGCTCAGTTTGTCTACATGGCCTTGATTCTATCATCAATTTCGCTTTAACAAAATTTTTTATGAGGTTAAGTGTTAAAGTTTTCATCCAGTGGATCATCAATCCTACAGATATTTAAGCAATCAGCTAGGATTGCAGCTCTCATATAAGGAGTGTGACCCAAAACTTTTTGTTGGTCTCCACTACTATATTACACATTTTCAAGTGACTGTTTTGTTTCAGGCATGAGTTAAAGTAGTAAGTAATAAATAAAGGTTTCTGTTCACTAATGTTACAGCAACCTACTAGCACACAAGCTGAACTTTTCCTTTTTGCTTCAAGAGTGCGTAAGAGGAAAACTGTTGAAAGCATTTTCACATGACTAGCTAACACTTTCTAATCAGGAATTTTATGCCATGTTCTTCTGCCCTATTTGTCTCCTCGAGACTATTGTATTTTCGTTTTGCATGGTGTATTTGTCTTTTCATTCATAAGTTTATTCAGCCTGTTTCAAATAATTTGAGTAGCAATTTTAATTTGCCCCTTCTCAATCTCGGGAGACTTTAAAGGCCACCCTAACAACTGCCAAAATAACCAATCAGGTTGCGGTATTTTGGTTGAGATGACGAATTTCCATAGAATAGATGAACGTGATTATATGTTTCATCAATTGCCAGGGTAGCCTTTAAAGCCACTCTCAATCTCTGAAGTGACTTTAAAGGTCACACTAGCAACAACTGAAATAACCAATTAGACTTCTATATTTTATGAAAATCTACCTGTCTAGACGAAAAGAAGGAAACCTGAATGGTTATTTCTGCACTTGCTAGGATGGCCTTAAACTCTCCCAAAGTCACTCATTGAATTTCATATGTTACGTAAAAAAGGTAATTTTAAGACTGATTTTAAAAGCCACCCTAGCAACTGCTAAGATAACCAATTAGAGATCTGTACTTCACGAAAACTACCTTTCAAGCTGAAATATGAATATCTAATTGGTTATTTTGGTTGCTGTTAGGGTGGTTTTTAAAGTCACTCCAATTTCAAAGGTCCCATAACAACTGCGGAGATAACTAATCAGGTTGCAGTATAGTATTCCGGGTAGAAAGAGTTTTCATAAAACAAAGAGAAGTAACCACCTTAACAACTTGTAGGATGGAAAATCACATTTCTTTATTTTATAGGAAACTACCACCTCAGCCGAAAACCAAAACCTAATTAGTTATTACAGTGGTGACTAGGGTCACTCCAAAAACGAGTGACTCTAAAAATCATCTTAGCAGCAATGAAACAGCCAGTTGAACTTCAGTATTTACTTAAAATTCGCCTTTTGGCTAACGGTAAAGATCACCCTAGAAACGACTTAAATGATGAAATATGTATCTTCGTTTCAGCTGGAAAGGTAGATTTTTTATAAAATACAAAAATCTAATTAGTTATTTTAGGTTTGCTAGGGTAGCCTTTAAAGTACTCAAAAACGAAAGGTTACCACGGTAACTACTGCTAGATTGGTCACCCACGCTAAACAATATGAGAGGTATAAAGCAGGGGGCGTTAGGTGTGACTTTAATGACCACCCTAGAAGTTGTTGAGTTAACCAATTAGATTGATTTTAAAGGCCACTCTAGCAACTGCTAGAATGACCAATCAGGCTTCGGCATTCCGCCTAGGAAAGTACTTTTTCACAAAATAAAGGAATGTGATTGGCTACCGCATCAGTTGCTAGGGTGGCCTCTAAGTTCGTTCTTAAAGTCAGCCATTAATTAGGCTTTTATATTTTATGAAAAGCTACCTTCGTGACCAGAATACCGAAACTGGATTGGTTAATTCAGCAGTTGCCATGGTGGCCTTTAAAGTCTCCCAAAATAGACCGATAGCTTACGCCTTGCAAAAAGTACGCAAATCTGCATTCATGAAGAAACCTGATAGGGGATTCGGGATATTGATTAGCTGTATGTTGATGCTTCTGTCCTTTTAGTTGCAAGAGGAATAAGGCCATAAAAATATTTTCTTTGTAATAGATTTTCCACTTATCTATTTCAAAGTTTTGTTCGAAATCATCATCTTCAGTTCTCATTTCAAAAAAAATCATTTGATTGATACACTCAGACACTAAAGAAGGCAGAAGTTCACAAAAGTGTCTTCCTTCTTTACGAAGCCATTCAGTTCAATTTTAGGACTCTAGGTTCTACAAACTCCAATAAAAGTTTTATTTTCTATTTATCCCCACCAGTTATGCTGTGAAGACAGAGTTTCATTCAGATCTGAAGTTGATACAGACAACTGAACCAAGTAATACGACTAGTGTATTTCAATTTTCAATGCAATGATTCGTTTTATATGATTTCTTCATTTGAAACTAGTTTGATGCCCGCTACTTTCTAAAAGATGAAAAACTTATCGGAAAACCAAGTATGGGCAAAACCAACTTGTTGTTGACGTTTTGAGATGCAGATATATATAATATCCTTTGTTTACAATGTAAAGCCACAGTTATCCTGTTGATTCCGAACTGTTTCCCATAAGGGCTGAAGTCTCCCAGATATCTTCTTCACTTTCATTGAATCAGATAAAAGTTACCATCTGACAACAACTCTCGATAACGAAATCCCTAAACCGAATTGGTCTTCATCAGACACTTTTTAAAAAGTATTTCATCTAACTTTATACAGTGAGCACATCTTTTTCCATGACTTACTTAACCCTCATAATCTATTGCTTTGAAATACATTATATTCCATATAAAAGTGACATTTATCGTGATCTGATGTCATATGAATAACAAACGAAAACCTGGGAGGACTGGACAGCTGTTTCATCCTAGTATGGAACTCTTCGGCAGTATGAGCCCATGACCCACCGGAGGTCGAGCTTGGTACTTTTAGGTTTAATTGCAAGTTGGTAGAATGTCGTTAATCCATTTCAACCCAATGGGTGAGTAGCATCGTTCTCGCTGCCAGATCTGAAGGTTTTTGTTTCAATACCCATCGAGGTCACGGCTGAACAGTGCTGAGGAGTCCTACACCAGGCCGAAACAACTGCCCAGTGCCTCTAGGTTTTCAGTGGTTCTTCGAGTGACGTCATTCAGTGATACCTTCTGCACTGAAATCAATGCGTCCTCATAAACTTTCAATCTGCATTTTATTCAATGCTTTATGAAACTCATCGATGATAGATTCACATTTATTACTTGAGGTACTTTTACTTAAAGTCTGACTTTCATATAAATTAACTGTTGTTTAACTCCAAGTAAATATAGTTAAGGAGAAAAATGAATCGAGAAAACTTTCAAATATTTATAAGTATTATATGAATATCTTATTCAAACTGAAACATCTATTGAACATTTAAAGCTGCTAATCAAAACCTGGTTTTGGAGACAGTTTTGAAGTTGGATTTGGCAAACAAATATTTAACGAATCTTTCATTTAACTTTTTCTCACGTGACCAAGGAATATATTTGAGAGATAACTGAAAACGACAATTTCAGTCTCAAAATTAGTCAAGATTTAAAACCAAAGAGATATTGAATGATGAAAATGCATACCACATTAGTGAAACAAACTTAGTCACCCAAAACCGATATTAGTATGCATTTCTGCTCCGTAACATCTTTTTGTCTTCTTTTAAAAAAAAATTTCCAATATTGTATTAACTAAATGGTTGATGACATTCCAAGGTTAAAATTGACGTCTAATACTTCCATAATCAGTACGCTAAATAAAATGTTCAGCTATCACATAAATTGATAATTTTTTTAAATTGCTAAAATTTTAAGATAACACACATATCAATTTTGGAGGCTTGTGGGGATTTATTGACTTCAAATATAGGTTCATCTCAGACCGACTTCATTTGGAGAACCGCTGAAAACCTAGGAGCACCGGACACCTGTTTCGTCCTGGTATGGGACTCTTCCTAAGTGTGCACCCAAAACGCCTCCTGAAATCGAACCCAGGCATTACAAGTTCCGTGGCCAGTACGTTACCATTGATTCAAATGGTTGGGATGCTTCCAAAGAGTCCCATAATTGGACCAAACAGCTGTTTGGTGCTCCCAGGTTATCAGTGATTCTTTAAATGATGTCATTTCGTCAATCATAATCATCATCCAAATAAACATAGGAATAGGCATTACTGAGTAACGATCCAAGTTGCCATATCTCATATCAGCACATAAAGTAACAAGGCAGTAAAATGGAAGATGAAGGAAAGAGGAAAAATCGGTCTAAAGAAATAGGAAGTAGTAATGAGAAAACGATGAGATTAGGTGTAGCCTTTAAGATGTGGGATAATGTATGTATCTATCTGCACCACTGACATCAGTTCTGAGCCATATCACTTAGAGTCTCCAGCTGACTAGTTTGCTTAGCCTTCAATTGCTCAAACGAACAGTCAAGGACTTCATGCATTAATGCCATGTTTTAATCTGGTCTCCCCTAGCCTTTTTTTCAGTCCGAACCTACTTCGGTCAGTATTGTGTGACAAGGCATACGTAACGCGTCTTAGCCATCTCAGTCGATGAACGTTCACAACCGCATCAACTGACTTACCTTCCTTCCTAAAACTCTGTAGCCCATAACACCTTTCCATGTTAGGAACCACACTTTTTAATCTTGTCATTGTGGTTTCCAACACATACCCGTTTGACACCAAAATTGGGCAATTCAAAAACCCATAAAAGACAATTCAGCGAAGAAAATTCTCCTTTCGACGAACCATTTTCAAAAGCTTAATTGTTTTCTATCAGTTTTAATTATCTAATAGGACTATTACGATGATCGAAAAACTGCCTATTTAGCTGAGAAAAATGTCAGTGTGCAACTTTGTAGATGGTTTGAGAAGTGCTTATCCTATTTAAGGTATACCGAGTGTTAAATATCAGATTTAGTGGATGAGAATAGATAACAGTTGAATTTGTCTGAGTACACCTCTGATGAACTTTGTCCGCAAACTAACGAAACGGCCATCCAGTGTTTATACTACTCTGATCTGTGTAGACCAGCGTGGGTAGTTTCTAACTGTTTGTTTTGTCCTGAAGTAAATGCTGATTATTGTATCAGTTCATAGGAATCATTCAGACTCAATCATTATTATTTATTTGTATCTTGGGTTCCTAATGGAACATAGGGCTTCAGTAGCACGTCTCCATTCCTTTCAGTTCTCAGCAATCTTTTGAACCTGGCTCCACGACAGCCCACAAGCTCTCATTTCCTCCTCGCACAATCTCCTCTATGTCACCCTCGGACGCCCAACTCGTCGCTTCCCATCCGGGTTCCACTTGAGGGACTGGCCTGACGCGTGATGTCCCCAGTCGGCCTTCTCAGTGTATGCCCAATCCAATCCATCTCCACTTCCTTCTGCATATTTGTTGAGCGATAGGTTCTTGGTTGGCTCGTTGCCAGTCAGCCAGCCAGAGTTCCTTGTTGCTTATTCTTTCTGGCCATCTGATCTTCAGTAACGAGCCGGCGTAAGCAGTTGTTGATGAATGTCTGTAGTTTGTTGGAAATGCCTTTCGTTACACGCCTAGTCTCTGAGCCATACAGAAGCACTGACTTGACATTGGTGTTGAAAATCCGGATCTTGTTCCACATGCTGAGTGGAGTGCAGAAGATCTACACACTGGTTTCAGGCTAATGGACGCCTGTCTTGCTGTTTTTCCGATTCTGACTTTGACATCCTCGTGTGTGCCGCCTGTAAGTGAGACGGTGCTGCCTAGACAGGTGAAATAGGCTACTTCCTTTAAGTTTCTCCCGTTGATGGTGATTGGAGTTTGCTGTTGGTGTTGTTGGTTGGGTATCTTCATCACCTCTGTCTTCTCTATATTCACTTGAAGTCTCGTCTTCGCTGCCCTGCCTCTTCTGCCAACTTGTTAGTTTTCGCCTGTAGATCTTCAAGTTTGTTTGACGTTAGACATAAGTCATCTGCGAAATCCAGATCTTCTAGGTTCTTTTCCGCAGCCCAGCGTATCCCCCTCTTCTCGCTGCCTACTGTTTGCTGTATGATCCAGTCGACCACAATCAGGAATATCAGGGGTGATGGTAGACAGCCTTGTTTCACTCCTGTCTTCACTTCAAAAGCATCACTGAGCTGAGATGTCCATTGTGAATTACTTGGCTGGCATGTGGCGTCTTCATATAGTTGTTGAATGAGGTTGATAAAGGATTGTGGTATTCCGTAGTGTTGAAGCAACTGCCAAAATACTTCTCGGTCGACGCTATCAAAGGCCCTTTCAAAGTGGAGGAAGTTGTGGTGTAGAGTTGAATGCCATTCTATACTCTGTTCTATGATGATGCGTAGCGTTGCGTTGTGCTACAGTTTGATCCGCACATGATTTGTTTTTTCTGAAGCCAGCTAGCCAGCCAGCCTGTTCCGGTAGTAGTTTTGAATGCAGCGCATCCTTTAGTCTCTCCAGGATGATGCGGCTTAATATTTTGCTTGCTTTGGGTGGACAGGAGAGTGATTCCGCGCCAGTTCTTGCAAAGACTTAGGTCTCCCTTGTCTGGAAGTTTGACAAGGTAACCCTTCTTTCAATCTGCAGGTACCTTCCGTTCCTTCCACACCTTCTGCAATAGTGGTATGAACATGTCCGCTGTTGTCTCTGTGTCTGTTTTCAGTGCTTCTGGTGGGATTCCATCTCGTCCTGCTGCTTCCCCACATTCCAGTACCTTTATGGCGATCAGGACTTTTGCTTTTGTTGGAGGATTTATGTTCACTTGTAGTTCAGCGGCTGGGCTGCTGGTGGTATTTCTGGACGAAGTGCAGGTGGTGGTCGATTGAAGAGCTTTTTAGAAGTGGTCAGTCCATTGTTCTCTTTGTTTCTCCTCTTTGGTAACTAAGTTTCCTTCACTTTCTTTCATTGGTCTCATCTGTGTTGATCTCTTCCCTCTCAGATAGTAACCTGGTTATTTGATATAATGTTGTCAGGTCTCTGTCTTTCCTACCAGCAGCCTGTTCTGTTTCACTTGCCAGTGTGTCGTAGTGTTGTGTGTCTTTTGTCTTTGCGTGCACTCTTTTTCACTTCTTTGTCCAGTGTTTTGTACGTTGTACTCAGTTGGTCTTTTCGTTGTGCGTCCTTGCACTGGTTTATCTTCTGCTTCACCATCCTCCTTTATCAGCTCCCGTGTGTCCGTCGAGATCCATTCCTTATCTTCTTTCTTCTTCCTTCCTAATACAGCTGTGCAGGTTTCTTTCCACATAGCTTTCAAAGAGTTCCAGTGTTCATCCACACAGGTTTCTTCAGGGATATTCCTCGATATCTCCCATTTTGTCGTGATGGCTGACGTGAAGATGTTCTTTTACAGTTTTATCCTTCAGTTTCCGAGTGTTGGGCTTGAACTGTGGTCTGTCACCAACTTCTGCGAAGACTTTCAACTCGATTTTGAAGGTTCTTGCACTAGATAGTGGTCTGAGCCTACATCTGCTCCACTTCTTGATCTTGCGTCAAGTAGGCTGCGTCTCGACTTTCTTCACATTGAGATGAAGTCGATCTGATTTTTAGTGTGTCCTGGTGAAATCCATGTCGCTTTGTTGGTATCCTTGTGCTTGAACGCAGTGCCTCCAATCACCAAATCGTTGAATGCGCAGAATTCTGCAAACAATTCTCCATTCTCATTCATTTCACCGAGCGCTTCTCGACACATGGTTAGTTGTCTTCCTGCGTTGTCTGCTCCCAGTTTGGCATTCATGTCACTCATTAGAATGAGTTTTGATATCGCCAACTGAGGTCTTGTCCAGTGCTGATTGCAGTTATCTGTAGAATTCCTCCTTCTTCTCTTCATCTGGATTATTTGTAGGTGCGTATCGTTGCATTGTATGATTGTGACTTTCGTTCCTTATTTTTGAGTTGAACCTTGCTGAGACTCAATCATTACTGACTTTTAATTTGATGTGATATCATCTAGAAGTATTGGATAAACTCCTCAGTTATTATGTACCTGAAGTAAACAATAGGCCTAGTAGGATAACTTATAGTTATTAATAACAGTGTATATTCAGGTGCAATTATTGGCTGAAGCCATTCAGTTCAATCATTTGGACTCCATTAGAAACTAGTCTGTTTGGTTTACTTGGTTATCTACAAGTTTCTTGATCTTATTAGTAATAGTATGCCTCTGGTTTATCAATTTTTTCATACAGCGCTGTCTTTATATGTTTTTTTTATCTTTCCAAAATGATCAAAGCTGTGTCAACATCACTACTGAATTGCTTTTATGTGATTCAGCATTTACTATGTTTTTGTGCCTTTCAAGGTTCTTTAATGCCTCCATTTTCTGTGTTTTCCATTTCGTTTCACTTTCTTGTGTTGTTCCAGTGCCAATTAGCATTTCGCTAGTGTTTATTTTTTTTCTCATCTGCTGAACCGAAAGTCATTTCTACCGTAATTAAACTGTTAACGAAGCTCCTTGCTCCCTAATTAGCAAGGATGACTGACAGTAAGGAAACCAGTCAGTCGTATTAAACTAGATTGGATCCTCAAAGTGATGGTTCGAATGGAATTAGTTCATCTTATCATTTACTGCTGTGAATGGTCTAGTGTCACTTTGAACTGGATAGAAGATTTGAGGCAAGTTGAAACTGAAATAATATTTTCATCGAATAAATGTGTTTCATACTTCCTATACAAAAGTTAACCAAATGAAACTTCATGAGTGTGTTAAATCAACATCGATAGTGGCTCGTATTGCCTGGAAATAGTTTATATAACTGCTGTTCTGTTATTTCGTATATATATATATATATATATATATATATATATATATATATATATATATATATATATATATATATATATATATATATATATGAAGAAAACACCTTTTTCATCATTCTCACAAGTTTTTATTGCGTAAGTACAATGATAAAAGTTGTACTAGTAAGCAATCTGGCTTACACAACCAATCACTACCGAAAGTACAACTTTATATAAACTATTGTACAAATCTAAGTGAATCCAGCCTTTTATATAGCTTCACGGATTTCAATCTCTTGGACTTATCTGTTATAGTTTGACACACTATCCATCTGTCAGTTGATAAACTTGTCACACAAATGGATAATAGCAGAAATGTAGTACACACGGTAGATAAATCGCAAACTCTCCAATCTTCGAAATCGACGGATGTGAAGAGGAAAACTGACAGCTCTTTATCTGTAAAATGCAGTGCTTTTGTGCTTATACGCATACATTACACGGCCGCAATTCCCAATGAACTACTTATACTCAACTAAACTATTTCAGGCTATGAAACAAGCGATATATGTTGTTAACAAATAATAATCATCACTAAGCTGCAAAGTCATGGGTTCGGGTCTCAGTAGGAGCATCACTTGCTTGGATGCAGATACATCCAGCTGGTGACTCCCAAATAGGACGAAGCTCGCTCTCTGGATTCCACGGTTAGTTAATTATAAATATTACAAAGCTTGTAAATACGGTTAATCTGGATCGGCCATTCTGCAAAGGTTTCTTTGCCGTATTGGAGGCAATCCATTAAGTTAGTGACTGTACGAGATTTTCTCATTTTCTAGTCAGATTCATACTGATATTGAAAACTCTGTCTAACAGGCCCATGATTTATTGGTTACAATTCCTGACTAACAGCCATCAGATACAGAATAATCAGATACACTCCATTCTTTTTGACATTCGCAACGAGGTTGTCCAGTGACTCATAGGCTTTTACGAAAACTGTTACAGGATCTATGAGTTATCTTGTAAGATAAGATGATAATTAGCAGTTTGACTAGTTGAGATAGCCGCGGTTGGCAGACTCGCATTAGTGATAGTGGATTTCGTTTCTCTCTCTCTCTCACACACACACACAAACACTATACCTCGCATTTTTCCACTTCTTAGGTGATCCCCCATTTAATTCTATTTAAACACAGACATTTAGCAGATAAATTTACAACCGGCACAAGTGCGGAATTATTCAGGTAGTTTTGCTCCTTCAGATATGAAGTATATTTGGAAATTGATCTTACACAAACTTAACAGACCTGAAAGCCGATCACTAATTATTCGTACTTGTTGCATACCAACGAGTGTGAGACCAAGAAAGACTCCAACAGAGTAGCCAGGTACAATAGCATATTTGACAGTCCGTGCCAAAATGTGGATGCATGTTGACTAACTGACTACAGAATCCCGTATGAGTAACGTAAAGTAACTCGAATGCTTGCAAAATGGTGTGGATGTTCGACCATATCCCTTCAGCTTAGCGAGTCCGTTAAAACTATGAAGTTTAACACCAATTTTGAATCTTGTCAAACCCTAGGCTGTTGATTTCGGAGACAAAACCGAAGATTTATGTGTTCATATCTTGTATACCAGTTCTGTCAATAGTCTACATTTAAGTTCATAATGCACTTAATAACCCAACGTATTTCCAATCATAAATTCTCAACGAAGTAAGAATTCCTCATACTGTGACCTCAGACGCTCGAAGATTGCCAATATGCACTTAGGTGAAGGTGTGGCCAAGTTATACATAGGTGCCTTCATACTTGAAGGTCATCTCATTGAAGGCCCCATTAATTCATTATAAACGAAATTCAAGAACTTGTTTCATTTTAGTCTGTTTATCAGAAATGTCACACCATGAGACCGTATCATTTACTGGATAATCGGAGGTAATCTACCATCGACATTCATATCATATCCAGTAAATGATACTGCTTCACTGTGTAACATCTGTAATATTGTTTATTATTTTATTTGTCCCTTGGGTTCCTAGTGAAACACAGGGCTTCAGTAGCACATCTCCACTGCACTCTCTTCTCTGCAGTCTTCTCAACCTGGCTCCACCACTGCTCACAAGCTTTCATTTCTTCCTCACACGATCTCCTCCATGCTACCCTCAGCTGGGATGCCCAACTGGTCGTTTCCCCTTTGGGTTCCACTCGACGACCTGACCTGGTGCATGATGTCCCCAATCGGTCTTCTCAGTGTATGCCCAATCCAATCCATCTCCACTTTCTTCTGGATACTTGTTGGTCGATGGGTTCGTGATTGGTTCGTTACCCAGCCAGAGTTCCTTGTTGCTTATTCTTTCTGGCCATCTGATCTTGAGTATCGAGTGAGCGTAGGCGTTAGCTGTTGATGACGTATGTTTGTAGTTTGTTGGAAATGCTTCACGTGACGCGCCAAGTCTCTGAACCATCACATAGAAGTGTAGGTGTAAAACTCGTGCACTGTGGTAGAATTTGATTCCGTATTAGATTTGTTAGTTTGCTTTATATGCCATAGTGATAAAGTATTATTTACTTGATGACATTTCGAGCATAGATTATTTCTCATAATCTATCAATGTAATCACACAGCTTTGACATTTGATTTTTATAGTTACGTCACATAGAAGCACTGACTTGACTGAATTAGTGTTGAATATGTGGATCTTGTTCACACTGTATCTTGAGTGGAGTGGAGTGGAGTGCAGTAGATCTCCACACTGGTTTAAGATTGACGAATGCCTGTCTTGCTACTTTTTCCGATGCTGGCTTTGACGTCTTCATTTGTGCCTGTGTCGCCTGCCTGTAGTTGAAACGATGCTGTCCTGCCTAGGTAGGTGAAAGGGACTACTTCCTTTGGGTTTCTCCCGTTAATGGTGATTGGTGCTTGTTGTTGTTGTTGGTTGGGTATCTTCATTAACTCTGTCTTCTCTACGTTCACTTGGAGTTCCGCTTCGCTGCCTCTTCTGTTAACTAGTTGGTTCTTGCCTGTAGATCTTCGAGTTTGTGCGATAAGACATTAGACATAAATCATCATGGGCGGAATCCAAATCTGCTTCTGGGGTCCCTTCATCGGTCCAGACGGGGTATGCCCCTCTTCTCACTACTCACGGTTTGATGCATGATCCAGTCCATCACAATCAGGATGATCATTTGTGATGGTAGGCGGCAGCCTTGTCAGACTCCTGTCCTCAATTCAAAGGTGTCACTTAGCTTTCCGTTGTGAATCACTCGGCATGTAGCACCACACAACATCTAGTTGCTGTTGAATGAGGTTGATCAAAGTTTGTGTCACTAAAACTGTAGTGTTGAAGCAGCAGATGCCAAATCACTTCTCGATCGACACTGTGGAAGGCCTTTTCAGTGTCGATGAAGTTGAGGTTATGTTGAGTTGACTGTCATTCTATGCTCTGTTCTATGGTGATGCGTAGTGTAGCATTACAATTTGATCAGGATATGATTTGTTTTTCCTGAAGCCAACCAGCCAGCCGGCCAGCCTAATCCTGTTGTAATTTTGAATCCAGCTCATTGTTTAGTCTCTCCAGGATGATGTGGCTTAATATTTTGCTCGTGGTGGACAAGAGTGGAGCATGATTCCGCACCAGTTCTTGCCAAGACTTAGGTCTCCCTTGTTTGAGAGTTTGACAAGATAGCCCTTCTCCCAATCGATTTGCAGGTACCTTTCCTTCTTCCTTTCTTCCAAACCTCGTACAATAGTGGTATGAGCATGTCTGCTGTTGTCTCTGCGTTTGTTTTCAGTTCTTCTGAAGGTAATCTTGTGGTCCTGCTACCTTCCTGGATTTCAGCAACTTTATGACGTTCAGGACTCCACTTCTGCTTTGTCGGAGGGCTTGTGTTCACTGATAGTTTTATGGTTAGGCTGCTGATGGTATTTCTGGACAAGTTGCAGGTGGTGGTGGGTGTGGTGGTGGTCGATTCAAGAGTCTTTTGAAGTGGTCAGACCATTGTTTCTTTTGTTTCTCCTCTTTGGTAACTAGGCTTCCTTCACTATCTTCCATTGGTTTCATTTGTGTTGATCTCTTCCCTCCCAGATAGTAACCTGGTAATTTGATATATGTTGTCAGGTCTCTGTCTTTCCTACCAGCAGCCTGTTCGTTTTCACTTGCCAGTGTGTCGTAGTGTGGTGTGTCTTTTGTCTTTGCGTGCACTCTTCTTCACTTCCTTGTCCAGTACACTGTTTTATATGTTGTTGTCAGTTCCCCTTCCCTTTGTTCATCCCTGCACTGCACTTGTTCATCTTGTGCTTCACCATCTCCCTCTTCTTCCTCTATCAGTTTGCATGTCGGGATCTGTCGAGATCCATTCCTTGTCTTGTCTCTTCTTCATTCCTAACAGGGTTATGCAGCTTCTTCCCACGTCGGTTTCAAAGAGTTCCAGTGTTGTTCCACACAGGTTTCTTCAGGGATGTTGCATAATGTTTCCCATTTTGTCCTGATAACTGACTGACGTGAAGATGTTCTTTTGTAGTTTCGTCCTTCAGTTCAGTTTCTGTTGTGGGTGGTTGTTCAACTTGAACTGTGATCGATGATCACGAACTTCTGTGGAGGCTTTCCACTTGATTTTGAAGGTAGGTTCCTTGCACTAGATAGTGAAGTGAGTGGTGTGAACCTACATTTGCTCCTCTTCGTGATCTGATCTTGTGTCGAGTAGTCTGGCTGCGTCTCCACTTTCTTCACATTGAGATGAAATCGATCTGATTTTTAGTGTAGTGTGTCCTGGTGTCTGGCGAAATGAGATCCATGTCACTGCCTTGTGAATATCCTTGTGTTTGTACAGACTGCCTGGTCTGCAATCACGAAATCGTTGAATGCTCAGAAGTCTGCAAACAGTTCTCCATTGTTTTTGATCATTTCAGCGGGTGCTTCTCTACCCATGATTGGTTCTCTTTGTGTGTTGTCCGCTCCCAGTTTGGCATTCATGTTACCCATTGGAATTTTGATGTCGCCAACTGGAGTCTTGTCCAGTGTTGATTGGAGTTGTCTGTAGACTTCCTC